>LBNU01000867.1:150920-197052 GCA_014162995.1 Artemisia annua | reverse complement strand
GGACTAAATGTAAAGACTTTTCAATTTATTATTTTTTATTTTCAAACATTGGGTTCGGGTTAGGGTCGGATCAACCCGACCTTAGTATTGACACCCTTAATGGTAAATAAGGAGTGACGATTATACGAGTTTTAGTGGTGCCGCTAACTTTCTAACGGTGAGATATTTTCATTGCAGGGTATAGAAGAACTATATTGAAAACCACTAGTCTAAATAAACCTATAGTGTTTGTAAAAGGAAGTGAAAACGGGAACTCAAAACTCAAATAAAGGCAAATTAGAGCAATATATGATCAAATATACACAATTTTAGAGGCTAAATAACCCCTAATAAGCATATAAAATTACACCTCATTAAAGTTGCTTCATGTCCTTAGGAGTTATGGGTGCCCTGCCCTTAGGGGTGAACTCAATCCTATCAACCTCACCACCCTACGAAATTGCCTTGCTACATGGCACAACCTTCTTAGCCTTACCAGCACTACTCCCTGACAAGATTCGCATGTAGTCTCAGGCAAAAACACTTATAAAAATGTAACGAATTCAAAATCAAAGACTAAAAAAGGATACCTGCATTACCCTGAGCATCACTAGGCTCAGCGGAAGTTTCCTTCACCTTTTTTTACTTCTTTTTCAATTTCTTATTTGGCCTCAACCAAGATGCTAGGCCAACTTCATCATGAGCAGTGTTCCTAACTTCTTCAACGTCATCTAAAATTGGATACACAATCATCAACGGGATAACATTCAGGGGCACAGGTGAAATGGATGAAGGGATACATTTCTCACCAACTCAAGCGGTTCCACTACCACCCGCCTCATAAACATTAGCCTCGTTAGCTGGATGCATCCTTTTTATCACCAACTGCCCAGCAACACGAACCACGTCTTCTACATCCTCCATCTTATGATCAACCTAGGGAGCTCAACTATAGGTACGTGAATCTTGGGAAGCATCAGCTTCAGGCATAGGTAGAGGAGGAAAAGGGTTTCCATCAGCATCTAGGTTAACGGGAGGCATAACCGGCTCAGAAGCCACAATAACATCCTCGTCATCAGTTATCGAGCAGGGCAAGAACATCCATTACTACAAATAGACAAAAAAAAAATTAAAAATATCACACACACATTTGGTCAGTTTAGCAACAATACTTAAGTCAGGCATAAGAACTTGGATATGGGATATAGGTCTTACCCATTCCATCTCGCATGAGCACAAGGGCCACCCCTTCCTCACACCACTGACCTAGGTTGGCATGCACCAATGCATGCTCCCACATAGGTCTACTATGCACCTGCAATTCATATAAACGAGCAAACATGGTACGCTCATCCCCAAGGGGAACATGTGGTGGATCCTCTAGGTCTGGCCTTACAACTTATTTCCATCTAATATAACGACTCAACAAAAAGACTCCTAGCCTCAACGTCTATCCATATCTATATATTATGCCAATCAGACAACCCTTTCGCATACCCAACTATGAAAAACATACGGTCAATCTTGAACCTTTTTTAAATAGCCCACCATGACCCATGCTTTCGCAGACAAAACAACTGCCTAAACACAAGCAAAATGGGTGGGGCATTCATCCCAAAACAATCCAAGACATAAGGATTTAGTCTTTTGTACCCTGATGCATGGTTTTGCAACCTTGCAAGAGGTTTTACTTCTCAAGGGATCTTGAGAAGCTTGCAATCCCCACCAGGCAGTGTACCTGACCGATGTAGTATAGTGTAGTGGCAAGTACCGGGGGATTGATCGTTTTACTTGGGGAATAGTGTTCGTTAGTATTGAAAGCTAATCTAATTAGGTCTAAGGGTGAGGGATGGTTCTTTTTGTATTTTTATATTTTATGAAAGCAAGTAAAAATCTCGGTTTTGAAGGAGTGGACGGAATTAGTTGATAGTCAACTAACCCAATTAAATACAAATGTAAGAAAAATCAAATTACAAGAAAATAAAGGTTATGAAACTTATATGGAGAAAAGTGTGTTTACTTAGATTTCATTACTCCCTAGCTATCTTTTACCGGTTGATTAGTTTGTTACAATTGTGTGGATGACGGGTTGTATTCCTTAATACCATTCGTGGGGCATGCACGTCCTTCCCGAACTCTATAAGCTCCTACTTCATCCTATGGCGACACGTTTAGTATCCTAACCATGAAATCACTAATAGTCACTTATGCATTAAATACAACCAATTAATCGTAGTGTACATCCGATTCATGTTTTTTAAGACGTTCAAGCTTGTTACCAATTAGAAGTTAGCCAATTTTCTTAAGCCTAACATTGAAATCACCCACCCACAACAATTAATAACCAACCATCAACCAATAATCAATAGCTAGGTTTCATTACATCTAAGCAAACACAAGAAAAATCTAGCCTAGCATGTTAATGTAAAGACAAGCATAAGATAAAATCAAACAACACATAGACATATTGAATGATTAATGGAAGACTTATCTTTAATTAAGCATGGATGAAACAAGGGAGAAAAACCCTTGAAAATACAGTAAAATTCAACCTAGGGTTTATCCCTAAAGTTCTCCCAAAAGTTGCACACCAATGAATGAAAATTAGAAAACTATATATAGATTTTACAATCTGACGGCGTCACGTTATAGCTTGTGACGCCGTCACCTCGCCGCCAAAACTCTTCTTGGATTGCTCAGATCCACTTCTGACGCCGTCCTGTCACAAATCACAATTTAAGGTCATTTTCCAAACCTCGACAATTTTACTATTCACGTAACACTATTCACTCCCTGAGAAGATTTCAAGTCATTATTTTACTATTTACATTTTACTTACTATCCTATTTTAAGTAAATTACGTTTACCGAGAGAGTTTAACCACGTATGTCGTATCACACACTCGTAATTTTTCGGACTCATTTTAATAATAAATTATATTTATTATTACTATATTTTATTTTTGAACTTTTCCGAACTCTTTTGATTTGAAAACGATAAATTATCTCGCAAAACGTGAAAAACTGCACGCAGCGCGTACCGACACAACAAAACATACTTCGTTATAATTATCCCACTCTTAATATACTTAGTTGAGGTATATTGATAAGCTTAGACATTTTCATAAGTATTACATTTTATGTTACCCGGTTTTAAGTTTCATGACTTAAGGGTCTAACATTAGTACTTACCGGGATCAAACTATATCCTATATACTAAAAATATCATACAAGATAAACTAGAACCTCTTCTTATTTGCATTATCATGCCACGTTTATAACACATCATCAGTTATGAGACATGTGTAAAATAATAAGTATGACTAATCTACTTATTATAATTTAACTAACATATATATCATTTAAAAAAAAAGAAATACTTCATCGTTTTTCTTTTTGGTGCCACTTCTTTTGTTGCTGTAGAATATAGAACCACAACATCATCATTTCCTTTTAAGATTCAAGCTACAAATTATACACAAGAGATGAAGGTCTAGGTCAGCTCAACATAGTCCAAGTATTGTTTTGGTGACCTATTGGTATAGTTGGAAGATATACAAGGTTTAAGGGCTGAGTTTATAAGGTTCTTACAAGGGTCATCTAAGGTTGATTTCAATATTTAAAATGGTGTACAAGACTTGTTGAAGATTGAAGGACTTGTTGGTGATTGAAAGATTTAGGGTAGTGTTCTTGGGTTTTTGGTGTTTTCCATCCAAGAATTTGTCGTGCTGATTCCTTATTGTTGTGCTATACTTCTTTACACTGTTCTGCCATACTTCTTGGCACCGTTGGTACCGTTGTATTACTCACTTCACTACATTCCAAGGTGAGTTCATGCCCCCTATTTTAACTTATTTCATAACTGTTTTGGGGGAGAATACATGCTCGTTTTTACATGAATGCAATACTTGTTTTACTTGAACATGCTACTTGCTTATTTAAACACCAATTCCCTTACTCAAATGTTTCTTTGTTTACTCAAATGCTTTATGTGTTTACATGTAACCACCTACATTTCATGGGTATAGAAATACCTACATTGCTCGGGTATGGCATGATACCTACATTACATGGGTGCGTAACCACCTACATTTCATGGGTATAGAGATACCTACATTGCTTGGGTATGGCATGATACCTACATTACATGGGTGCGTAACCACCTACATTTCATGGGTATAGAGATACCTACATTGCTTGGGTGCGTAGTCACCTACATATCTGGCGACATTGTCAGGATTGCCAGATGACGACATTCTCATGGCTGCATTATCACACTTACCATTTTATAGCGATATTGCTACATTTATCTTTGACTCTTGGCTCAAATATTACTTTTGTTTTCATAAACCATATCATATTTGGCAATGGGTTGTAAACACACAGGTTGCAAGTCTTTTATGGCCGGGACTTGGAACTGGGTGGATTTACAATGCCTTTGCTGGGAAAATTTCATTCAAGAGCTTTACATATATTCTTTTCCACTAAACTCTATGAACTCACCAACCTCGTGTTGACGCTTTAGCATGTATTTTCAGGTATTAAGCAATGGCACGCTACTGGAGGTTTTAGCAGGGCATGGCATGGTCATAGAAGACTCTGATATTCATTTGGGGACCGTTTTAAACTATATTTTAAGGGCCTACTTCCGCATTACTTTTAACAATGTAAATTCAACACTTTTATTAATAATTTTATTCTAAATGATTGAACTGAAAACTGTTCTTTGCACTTGTGTTGTGATACTAATTGAGTTACACCCCAGCGACATGTAAGCTTCCGCTGGACCCGATTCTGGGGGTGTGACACGTCCCCCTTTATTTCTTTCTGGACCGTCTCTCTTTGGCTTATAACGTGACGGCCTAGGCGTCACAAAGCGTGACATCGTCAAGTGTTATTTCACCAAAACTTTCTGGAGCGTCTCGTGTAATTTCATATCCACCTCTTTGTCAAAGCGTGACGCCGTCACCTCGTAAAGAGTGACGCCGTGAGGTACAGTTTCCAACATGGTTTTAGGACTTTGTCGTTTTCTTCACTTTTATGCTCCAAAAACGTCCAAAATGCTCCTTTTCCGGATTTCCTCTCCAAAGTACCTAAAATGACAAAAGGAATGATTTAAGGCAATATTTGATCAAATAATTACGGATTAGGGCTTAAATGACCCCTAAAAGCGTAACACTTTTCGCCTCATCATACCCTATGGCACGCATTTGAGAAAAGGCTATGTCATAAAAGTCTATCTCAAAACAAAAAGGGTGCAAAGGGATCCTAGCGTTGCAATCACGAGCATATTCTAAGTAAAAGGCCATTACATGCGGCGACGCGGCTCATGAGCCCTCAAGCAAACAAGGAAGATTATGCATTATTCATTGATGCTCCAACACAAACTTGTTATATTTCATGTTCTTAACCCAACTAGGGTTCTCTTAAACAATTGTGTTTTCGCCACGAGACATGATAAAACACTAGAAAAAAGCTTTCACTGTCTAAACAAGAAAAGGAAGTACAACTAACCTTGATTATGTTTTAGACAGAAAAATAACGCCCGAAAAGCGGAAGAAATGAAGAGTTTTTGATTTGGGAAAAAAAAGAAGTTAAGTCATAACTTCCCGCTCCTATTTATAAGCAAGAGAAAAATAGGGTTAAATGGATTATACTTGGCAAAAGCCCATTTGGCCAACCGGTCCACGTACCGCGCGTAACATTCACTCCCTGAGAGACACGTGTATTGATGATGTTATGCTGACATCACATATAGTCAACAGGACCGGTTCACACGCCGCCAAAACGGCTGATTAACCAAATTCAAATCATTTCAAAAAGGTTATTTGCATTTCCCACAAAAACATTAAATACTACCTTACCCTGATTTGCTTTTCACACAACATCTCAATCGCTACTAAGGTAAACCTAGCATTTTCACAATAATTATATGTCTGGCCCGTTGTGGACTAGAAGCAATATTGGTTGGGGTAACTCCATTATCACAAAAAGATTTTACAGACTCAAAATCACTATTATTAGTTCAGCATCATACAATTAGATCATGGTATAATACTAGACTGGGAGATTTGATAGCGTATCAATATTAGTGGCCCAAGCCTACTAATTACACGCCAAAGTCAAGCCAATCATAAACACTTAACAAATGCCCATTATCAACACTTGATAGACCCGATCACATTCCCAACCCGCACATGGCCTGAGAAAGCCTCTCAAGCCGTGTAACACACATGTATGAGACAAGCTTTCTCCTAACTGTCACTAACGGTAAAGATGTACTATCTAACATATGAAAATGAAAGACACACGACTAAGTAATATTGGAGAAGGGCACGACCTGGTACGAGCCAAAGAAAGAATGCCACTTGTCCTTCTTATCTGCTCGTCAGATGATCAACACTTAACATGTCTATAGCCGTTGATAATCCACATGGGTTTATCCTTAAACACTAAATGTCTCTCTATAAATAGAAGGCATCCCTCACCAAAGAGGGGATTCTCTTACACACTTTTGCACTGTTTCACACAGTAAAAACACACACATATGGTTTGTTTGAGTGTTACCCAAACTTTTTGATTCTTAATCATCTCTATGGGTCCTTATCGTTCAATAACAAAAACCAAACAGCATAACTATCTCAAGCCAATCTTAATCACGTTTTACATACTATATGTAAACATAGTAGCATAAACATTGTTCATTAAAATAAATAAATAAATAAATAAATAAATAAATGTTCATCATATACGTTGTTTATCAATATACGATTTCTTTATCTATAAAATGAGTTGTTTATGATTAGTAAGATTCTTGTTCATCACAAATATCATTTATCAATAAAACAAATTGTTCATCATAGATATTGTTTATTAATAGAAGAGTTATTCATCAATAAAACTTCCTTGTTCATCGTATATATCAATAGATTGAGTTGTTCGTCAATAAAAACGAGTTGTTCATCAATATAAGATTTTTTTCATCGCAATCATTTTTCATCAATAAAAAAAGTTGTGAAAGAGAGAGAGAGAGAGAGAGAGAGAGATTGTTGTTCATCATAGACACTGATCATCAATCAAACGAGTTGTTCATCATAAATATTGTTCATCAATATAAAGATTTTTATTAATAAAAAAAATTTGTTTATCATAGACGTTGGAATCAGTGTCACCCATCAGGCAATCACCCAAGACAAGAAATGAACTCCTCTTTAACGCCAGAGCAGGTTACTTGCGCCACTAACTTCTAACCCTTTTAATTGTGTATTATCTTTGAATCTCTTATGATCGATTTCGTTACATATTTTTCAAAAGACCAAAATTAATTAAGCTCAATTTGTGTATCTTATCATCTGTACTTGCATGTCACTCGCATGCAAGTGTTCTATTTTACAATGAAAGAAGTGAGAACTAAAGGAAATGAGTGAAAAGAAAATATTCGAACAAATCTTTTACATATTGTTAAGAGGATGGGGTGGAGTGACTCAAAGCATTTCGTTGCCACTTCAGCATGTCACATTTCATATATCAAAATAATCCTTCACTAGTGGCTCAAGCCATTTTCACTTTTTTGAGCCCCATCATTTTTATTTTATTTTATTTTCTTTTTCATATAAACTAGTTTTTCATTCATTCAAATTAAAATACAAATTACAATACAAAAATTAAAAAAAAATTAAAAAAAATATGAAAATACACAAATACATCAAATTATGAATAAACTAATTTCCTGGTTAATATCATTGCCAAAGATGCTCCATAAGATCTCATTGAAGACTTTCTTGTCTACGTTTATCATGTAGTTCTTTGGCTTTCCTCCGTTGCACTTCGCATCTCTTGAACCAAATACGTTATATATTTGGCTGCAGACTAATATACAATTCGTTGAATTCATTTATCGCAAACTTTTGATCTTTCAAAATCATGTTATGCAATATGATACGTGTGTACATGATTCTTTGTAGCTTGTTGATAGTTCAAGCACACACCGGTTGTTGTATAATTCCTCAATGTCCTTCGAGGACACTAAAAGCTCTTTCAACATCCTTTCATGTACATTCTTTACGCCTTTTAAAATGTCCATGTTTCTCATCTCATGCCACCGTATTCGTATATGATTTGACAAAAGTTGCTCAATGTAGGTAAATCCCGTCCGCTAGGTACTATCCTTTGTCATACGTAACTCCATTTACTTAAAACAGAGCAACAGGAGTTTTGTCATCGAAAAGGTTGTCGAATAACGGAGAATTATTTAAAAACGTTAAAATCACTATTTGCACGCACTACCCCAAAAAATGCATACCAAATCCACAAATTGTAAGAAGCAACGACTTCAAGCTTTATAGTTGGATATTTTTATCACATTTGTTACATTGCCCGTGCCATGCTTTCAGACAGTTAATCCATTCCCAATGCATACAATCAATGCTTCCAAGCATTTTGGGAAACCTATGAACCTCGTGTGTGTTGCATATAAATCTTGAACGTCATTAAAGTTGTCTTTCAATAAAAACTCATGCATGAACAAATCAATAACACACATAGTAACAAAATTAAGATAATCACGTGCACAATGTTCACCCATTTGTAAATGTTCATCAAATGCATCAGGTGTTGTGTCGTATGCCAATTGGCGTATGCAAAAGTGCATTTCATAACAACAATAAAACCCGTTTGACTCGTACGATCTGGTGTGACTTTAAATAATTCAAAATGCTCGGGAAGAGGATCGTAAGTTACAAAACCTTCGAGTATTTCTAAAAATAGTTTCCTGCTCATACGATATCGGCGTCTAAAATAGTACTCCGGATATTTTGGATTGTCACAAAAATAGTCGGCCAACAAACGTTCTTCAACAAAATCACGTTCACGGTATATCGGATGCACGTCATGAAGTTTGAGCTTGTTGTTGCAACGAACGATTGATACTAATAAGCTAGCGTTTTTAAAAATATCATTTCATCATTCGACATCGGAAATGTTAACATTTTCATCATCCAAATTCAGTTTTGGTATATCGAATGTGTTTTTCGATAGAAAGAATTAAGATTGTTATGTAAAAAATGGTTAAATGAGGGTAATATTTATAAAGGTGGGATTGGATTTTTTATTTTGAATTTTTGACCTTTACGTGTATTCTCACAGCTAAAAAAACAAAAAATAAATAAAACAAATCACAAACTGGCACGACACAAGTTTCTTCACGCTAGAAATGATGCAGGACCAGTGTGGTGGTGCTAGAACGGCGGCGCCATTGTGGATGCCACATAAAAAATGACGAGGGGGCGCTATTGTACCCCTTGCTCTAAGTTTTAATTGATTTTCACGTTTCTAAGTCCCAAGAAAAATGACAAAAATATTAGGAAAGAAGACAAGAAAAAGAATAATAATTATTTTACTTGTTACGTCCAGCTTGAACAAATTTTCTAGAGTGTTTTCTATCCTTTCACATAAAATCTCGTGGCATTTAGGATGAAAATTTTGACAAACAATTTATCAAATACCATCTTATCTTGTTTTTTAACTTCATAACACACTATTGCGATTTAAACGCAGCGGCACAAGATGCTATAGGCGATTAGGTGCACCCACTTACAGCTCCTGAATCTTAGATTTACCTGCATACTTTAGACCACAACGATCGAATTCAAACAAATATTATCAAACTAATAACAATATGTCAACAAAGAATTAATGTCCAAGGTAAAGTTCCTTTCTTATTTGACCAAGGCTAAGGCCTTGATAATCAGTTGCGGGTTTAATACAGCATCAATGGCAGTCATGTGTTCTTGTCGCAACAAAACACACATAATGCAGTTAAATAGTTTACAGAACATAGTTTAATACGTAAATCACTCATAGAGACCAATCAATGTGGTCGCCAGAAGAGTCATAACGCCTTCCACCTTGTTGACCAAGCCCAAGCTCACCAGGGTAGCCGGGCTGTGAGATTTGACCCAAACCCAAATGGGCTGCTGCATTGGTGTCATATCCCCAACCACTCGTGCTCGTTGGGAAATGACCCTGACCATGAACCTGAACCATGGCCTGAGTTGGAGGTTGCACCAAGTGTGCACCAGCATCGGTGTTGACATAGTAGTCGTGGCTCGCAGTTTGGTTTCTTGAAGCTGAGTGATTTGACAGAAGAGAGAGAGCACAATTGGAATCCTGAACTCCGCTAAAACCTGTTCCAGGAGGAACACTTGGATTGATGTACGGTGGTGGATTGTCCAAATTGCCCTGCCATGGAAGTGGAGGAAATTTGTCGGCAGTGGTTGTGTTAGGCCAGTGAACCCTTCCTCTTGAACATGACGAAAAGTCCATTAGAAATCCACCAGAACTCGCATTGTTTCCTGTCGGCAAGAAGCAAAGTTTAAACACAATCGGCATCCCAAAAATATGTTTTATAACGGTCGTTCCAAGAAAAAGGTATTTTGAATTTTCATATCAGCAGATAAAGTTTAGATTTCAAAAATAGTACGACACAAGAGTTCTAGGAAGAAAACATTGACATTTTGATTAGGCATGTAACTTAATAGTACAGACAGGAAAACATAAGTGTAACATTGGTGTCAAAATTTGAGATTAAACAGCCTCAAGGTTGATCTCCATAGATAAAACTCAAAAGTCTACTCTTTATTTTTTTTGGGTCAACTAGCTCCGACAACCTACCTTAACTTTTCAGGTCAAACCTCAATGTTTCAACCCACAATAATAAATATGACATGTACATTATTAAACTTGGTGCAACATTGCTTCAAACTTTGTACAGTAACAAAGAATAAGTGAATTTTCAATTGCACCAATCAAAATAGTTTGACTTTAAAAGTCAACCATTTCATGATTTATGTTTATTACAACTGTAATCACTCTATTTTTTATAATAAATCTCTGAACTGAAATCTACCTTGTATTTTCTTATAACTGAAATCTATATTTTATCTTTAATTTCCCGATAACTAAACATGGAAATGACATGGTCACAACTTACAAGTTTTCAGGTTCATTAAACATTAAGTTATGTTGCTTTAAGGCATTAAAATTAAAATCTTGAATTCTGAAAACTTATTGGCATGTAATAACAGTTTTGAGGGAATAGAAGAAAAAATGAATTATTTTTATTAATGTCTAACCAAAGATAGAGGCCGGGAGACTTCCATAGCGGGCAGATAACAGAGTTCCAGATGTTGGCTTCCTCCGACGTTCATTGTGCCCAGCTAGGCGTCTTCGACAGCTCCTTTTTCCTTGATCAAATTCGGGGAGCAGATGGAACCTGCAAACAGATGATTGAGTGAACTTATGGAACGCCACTAATTCACATATACCTTTTGACAATTGTTTCCAACAAAGGAAAATTTAACATTTACTTCAATAACCTAAAATATAAAGGTGGTATTTTTCTGCTGACTAATGGAGTAGTTTTTACTAGTCTTCATTCCTATGTGAAGGCTTATAAGGTGCTCATACCTGTTACTAGAATATCCTAGTACACGTTGTAAACTCCCGACTAGGGGGTGCTGGGCATGCTTATTTTCAAGTGCTTACATGCTTGAAAATAAGCCGAACAACCTTTTAAATTTTAAGTGCTTATTTATATTTATACAAGAAAGTGTTTGAGATTGCTCGTCTACTTCAAAATGCTGCAATAAGACAACCTGGTAAACAAGAGAAGATGCAAGTATGGGTTTTACACCCATGAACTCTAGTCCATCCTAAGAAATCCCAAAACACAACTCAAGTACACCCAACAAGGCCTACTCTATACATTGTTCATTCTTCCTTTTTTCCCAACTTTTGCTAAATCTCTTTCCTAACAATCATTTCTATTTAGGGTAACAAACTATTTACCTCAGTCTTATTATTATTGCAACTCTAACTTTTGACAAAACTAAGAACAATCACTAGAGTCACCACTGAATTGGTACTATTTAGTCTGGCTTTGGACTGTTGCACACTCACTCAATAATTTCTTATTTCAGGATCAACTTAAACAAATATGGATATTGTTAATATGGAGTTTAATCTTTTTATTTCCTATCCATTTGTCACAAGCTATTATATAATCTCACACATAATTAAACTCTTGAGAAGTGTATGTATAGGCAACCAAAATGAAATGCAGAACCTTTTTTTTTATGGTCAAGATTTGAGCAAACTTCCTTAAAGAAACTTGTCTGCAGTCTTACAACATATAAATATAGAAACAAGTACATATAAATGAAAAAATAATATTGATACAAAAATGGAACAAAAATAATACTCCTATAAAAACAAGGTAGTTAACTTAACCAACAACTAACCTGCTACACTGTTGACAGAACCTTTGTTCAAGCCCATTAACAACAACCTTAGGAGTCTTAGAATGAACACCACACACTTTATGCCTTGAATAATATGTCTTAGCATCACTCAGATCCAAGTTACACCCTTCCACTTGACACCTAGGTGGCTGCTGCTGACCACCACTCACCACCACACCACCACTAGTCCTCCCTTTCTTTTGCCTCCCACCACCAACTGGTGACAACCCATCTTCTTGTTTGCCATCATCACCACCATTAGCATCCTCAAAGTAAATTTTTTGACCAATTTTTAAAAAGTGTGACTCAGAAGAGCCACTTGAACCACCCATTTCCATATTGTATGTTGTGTGTGTAGGTGCAAAGAGTACTCCTGTGTTGCTAGTGGATGAACTCAATCATCATTTTTAATTTGTGGGTCCAATATCAAAGTACTATTTATAAAGTTTTTTTTACTTGTAACCTTATATATTATAATATTATGGAATATATAAAAAAATATATATATAGAATAAATGTAGGATACAAACATACAAAAACAAATAAAGAGCAAGCAAGTACTACTTGTGTGTGACAAGACTCTCGTTGTATTGGTGATGATGATGATGATTACCTTGAAAGTTTATTAAAGACTGAAAGTACTTTTTTATTTTTATTTCTTGGTAGGTTTAGGGTGAATCACTGGACTGACAAAGATGTGGCATTGACAGCTTGAGAGTTGAAGAGATGTACTTTGTGCTTAATGTGATGTACTTTGAAAGAAAACAAAAATAATTGAATTGAAAGTTTTTTGTGGGAGTTGTGACAAGCTTTATAAAAGTCCTTTTATGGTCACTGTTTTCTGTTCTAAACAAACCATTATTTCTTCTTGGTCTGTTTTCTTTACCTCTTTGGGAGTATCAATTCAACAGAAAATGATGTTTGTGTACTGTTGATGTAACTCTATGCCTAAAATCAATAACAATTTGTTGATCTTATGTTGGATATATAATTGCGGTAACCAATAATGATTGGTGTTACTTTATATACTGTGTTTGGGAAAAGGATTTTGAGGGCTTACAAAAGCGTGAACTTTTAAAATACGCTACATTATAAAATAAGTTTTGTTTGTTATGCGGTTTTGAATACTTTTCAAAATTTAATTGGGTAAGGATCCAGTGAGAAGAAAACTTAAAATGAGAAGGATGAGAAATAACTATAACCACACATTTGAGATGAATCGACTTGATTTATATGCATCTCTATTCATTTAGATGCATCCCAATTAGTTTCAAAAGTGATTTTGAAGTGAAAACGATTCAAAGTAGTACTAACAACAAATTTGACCCGCAGAGGACAAAAAATGTAGAGGATTCGTCTAACTTGATGAAATGCATCTAATATATGTATATGCATCTAATTTTTTGCTAGAAAATATATTATGGTGCTTCTAAAAGATTAAGAATGTATCTAATTCAAGTCGATGCATCTCAAATATGTACTTATTGTTATTTCTCATTCTTCTCATTTTATGTTTTCTTCTCATTTGATCCTAAGTCAAATTTAATTATCAAAGATGAAAATGTATGTAAATTTAATTTATTGTATTTTTATGTGATTTTACATTAATAAACTCTAACTCCAACTAATTCACTAAACAACTTTATAAAGATATAAACTTTAGTTTTCGGCTTATAATATAAACTCCAGCTACAGCCTCAACCCCAACCCTAGGGGTGTGCATCGGGCCGGAACTCGTCCCGTCCCGACCCGGCCCGACGAAGCCCGATACCGATTATGGTCGGAATCTGAAACCGAATCCCGATCCGATAGGGTATCGGATAGTCGGTATCGGTATCGGATAGTCGGTATCGGTCGGTATTTGCTTGTCTTTTGTCGGTTTTTTGCTCGTCCCGACCCGATACCGTCCCGACCCGATACCGAAGTCGCCGGAATTGCAAACCGAGTACCGATCCGATTACTAGTCGGGATCTGAAACGGGCCGTCGGGTTCGTCGGATTCGGGATCGGAGTCGGTGCTCGGGCGGGATGTGCTCAGCCCTACCCAACCCTAACCCAAACCCCAGCTCTAGCTCTAACCTCAGCCCCAACTTATTACGCCTGCCCATAGTAAGTTTAAAGTTACTCCTTCCGTCTCAAAATTATTGTCACGAGATAACAAAACACAGTTTAATAAAAGTGAGGGTTACAATTTTTAACCACACAAATAGAATATTCTCTCACTAAATTCTCTTTTTATTATTAAAAATAAAAAGTGAACAATTATTTTAGACATCCAAAAAAAAATTTGGACTATAATTTTGAGACTGATGGAGAATGTTAAAACTTGAAAAAGTCTATTAATTTTCAAAAAAACATATAATTATACATCATTGAGAGTTTCTAATTATTTCTTGGGCTTTTTGCATATATATCCGAAAATGCATAATTGCATATATATCCAAAGCATGCATAAAAACCATTGTACTATGTGCATCAAAAACTTATACAAAGGATATACTACCTCCGTCCCAAAATTATTGTCCACAGACAAAAAATACACAGTTTAAGCAAAACATCATAATTATAGCTTTCTCTCTCTTACTTTTTGCACAAAGACAGTTTTACCCTTAACCAATTAATTTTCAACTTCTTTAAAAGTTTGTAATAATAACCTCAAATGAGGGTAATATGGTAAACTTGATTTATATTCCCTATCTATTTATGGAAGTAGACAATTAATTTGAGACAACCGAAAAGAAAAGATGGACAATAAATATGGGACGGATGGAGTATATGCAATTATTCATTTTGAGAGGGATATATATGCAATTATGCCTTATTTCTTTATCTTTGGAACTAAACATACATATGCGTTTATTCGTTTTTATCACTTTCTCTTAACTTTTTTTCTTCAAAGAGGAAAACTAAATGATAAAAACGCATGGACACAACTTAGTTCCTAGATTTTACATAAAGAGGTATTCGAAAACCGAAATTAATAAGTTGCGCTTATATCAAGTACAAGAAGGGTTAATGTGTACAACTACAGGTTCATTGTTGGCTTACTTCGCATTATTTATTGTGATACATGTATGACAATAAACGAATCCAAGTCCAAAAATGTTGGGTTACTTCGCCTTATCAAGTACAAGAAGAGTTAATATCTGTAACTAGTTGTTCAAATGCTGAAACCAACATAACCTAAATGGTTAAGACTTAGGAGTTAGGACTATTTAAGTCAACGATTATTTATTTAATTGATCAACTTTTTATTGGAGAGTATTTGGTGCTCAGTTTATGAAACTTCAGTTTCAACTAATCAAATAAGCTTGCAGTAATACAAGATTACTGTATAACAAAGACGTATGAAGCGAATCATTATTTCATTTTATAAAAAAGAAGTTTATCGAAATAGAAAAGAATCTTTATGTCACTTTCAAAAAGTCTAACTGAGAACAGGATCTCCTTGTTATTTATAGCCGACCAAGTGATCAACTATAATGCACTTTGAGAGAATAGCCATTGTGTTCGACTCGGTATATAGAACTTTGCATCAAGGTCTAAAATTAATGGTGGGGGTTGATCACTTTGTTTAGGCAGCATTTTCATTTAGACACATGGAAAGAGACTACTCCATTAGTGGCTCGGGTTGGTCTTCATGTGAACATGTACTATTCCTTGCCACTGAAAAAGAGTTATCAAGAATCTTAATGAAATACACTAATGAAACTATTTAGAGCATCGGGTGTAATAACATCATTATCATTAAAAAAAAAAAAAAAAAGTTGCTATATTAGCGTCACCGCGTCACATCACTATTCCTACTTTTAACAATAAAAAATACCCTCTCACTAATAATACACATAACACCATGGACNAACAAATACTTTTCAAGTTAGCACCCCACCAACAATGTTCAAGTTAACACCACCTTTTTTAAGATCCGCTATATTTATTTTCTTTTTAGTTTTTTCAAACATACTAATTTTTCATTCATTAAATAAAAACAAAAGTCACAACGACGATAATTAAAAAAACAATACGTAATAGAAAAACAATATGATAAAAAATAAAAGAAAAGAATAAAAAAAGACCACATATTTGTTTTTTGAATGCATCCATCTAACTTTAGCATTGATGTCATCTTGTATTGCACTCGCTATTTTAAATAAAGCATCTTTCATTTCTCAATCTTTCCAAGCTTCTTCTTTTAAAAAAGCGTCAATCAAAGCTAGTTTTTCTTGTGGAATATCTTTGCATTCCGCGTCTCATATTATTTTTAGCTGTTTGTGTTATGTCAAATTGCATAGCTTTAGTCGATATCGCTACTAACAAGTGGTATCCCCATCAATTAGTTTCACACCAACTTTAATTTCATCGACAGTATTTGAAAGTGAACGAGCCATAAGATTTTTGGTACGAATTAAAAGTGTATGAAATAGATTTTGAGAGTTAGTTTGGTTCTATGTAGTTTGTCTTTAGCTATAATTGTTTATTCCGAATTTATAGGGCTTTTTGTTGTTGTATTTCTTTTGGGTCTTTTTTTCATTAATCGGCTTGATTGAGGAATGGAGATGCCTTTCTCTTGTAATAGCTAGTTGGCTCGTTTTTATATATATCAGGTGTATGAAATATAGAAGAGTGGATGAAAATGAAAATGTATGTGAAAGTGTATAAAAATTGTGATTTGGTTGAAATGTTTGCAAAATAAATGTTAAAAGCCGGTATTTTCTTTTAGAGAGTATATGTTTTTTGGTAAACAGATTTAGGTGTAATTTGGTTAAATCGGATATAATATACATAGAATGGGATTAAAAAAAAAAGTTTTAAACCATTGGCATAAGCCAACCACTACTTTTTTCAAACAAAAACCAAATCAACGCTCGTTACTCTATCAACGCCACATCCAATGTCGTTGGAAAATGAATTGGGCCGGTGTGATAACGCCGATATTGCCCAAGCCATGTCGGACCAACGTTAGGTTCATCATTATTATACCTAATGGCTCTTATATTCGATTTATAAACACAATAAACATCTTTTTTGTATCACCGCAAGGTTACAAATAACACAATCCTAGGAGTATGTCTCTAACAGCAAAAAGAAGTAATTACAACTTGTAACGTTACTTAAATTAGTAAAAGAATAAAATCCAAAATACATCCTTGTGGTTTGCCAAATTTCACAGTTTACATCTCTGTTAGAAAAGTTGTGATATCGATATGCATCCATCAATAAACGTTAGACAATATACATCCTTCAATCTTGAGGTTTGAAGAGTTTGGTTTTTCTAACTAATAATTAAAACTTAATTATACTAAATTAAACTAAAGATGCGAATAAGAACTCGTACGATAGATAAAGTGTATTTACTTAAAATCTCTTTACTCCCTAGTTATATCCTATCGATTAGTCGAACTTTCATGTCCTTGTTTTAATTAGCGCGTGTATTCCTTATTACCAATCGATAGGGGTCGTCAATCCCTAACACTATGAATTTTGTACTCATTTGGAACTAACCAAGTCAGCGGACGCAATTCACGCATTAAATACAATGTATCATCCAACTATCCTATGTAGTGGGGCATTAAGTCGGACGTTCAAGCTAGTATACTAATGATAAAGCCAGTTTTCCTACTCCTAATGCAACAACTAATTCAACAAGATACGACAATCATTAATCAATAACTGTTTCATTCAATCGTAAGTAAACACTAATAAGTTTAGCCTAACATGTTAAATAGAAGAGAAGATAAACAAATAATCACACAACACATAGACATATTGTAATGATTAAAGGATGAATAACTTATCTTCAATAAAACATGGAAGTTAAAGGGGCTAAAAACCATACAAAAGCTGTTGAAATTCGTCCACCAAGTGGTCTCTCCAAGATGTTACCATGAATGAAAGTTATGCGGAAAATATATATAGGAATACACTTGTGACGATGTCACTTTACAGGTGTGACACCTTTAGCTCGCCGTCATTAGGGTTTCGTTTATTGCACCGAGTTAGTTGTGACGGCGTCACCTTATAGGTCATGACGTCGTCGCTCTTCACTTTTCTGGTCCTGAAGCCGTCACCTCAAGGCCGTCTCTAGAGATTGAAGCATCGCTTGGAAAATTCTAAAAACTTAATCTTCGTTAACAACAAGTGACGGCGTCACTCAGGAATTGTGACGTCGTCCCAGCTCCTTTTCCAGCTATTTTCTTAACTTTGTCGTTTTCTTCGTTTTCTTGTCCAATCGAGCCAAACGACTCCTTTTTCATCATTTGCTTTCCAATTACCTAAAACTCAAATAGAAACGATTTAGGGTAATAATTAAACGAATATGTATGGATTTAGAGGCTAAATGACCCCTTAAAAACGTATAAATTACACCTCATCAACTATCTACTAGCTATCTGCAAGCAACTCGCTCATGGTAAGTTGTTGGTCCAATACCTAGATTGAGAGTTGCGTCTGTATATATATTAAAACATGAAGCCTCATTTAAGGTTTATTTGGGCTAAATGTTTATTAGTCCTGTTTGTGTTACCTGTAGGCACCTTTTCTTATGAACATATTCATTAAGGATAATTTACGTTTGAGTAAATGTTGCTTGTATAAATACTCGTAAAGATCACTTTGTATGAAAAGTGTTGGAGTTTGCCATTGTATATTTGAAAAAACAGTACAGATGAGCTTCCATGGCTATTAGAAACCTTCTTTGAAAAGTTAAAGAGAACTGACATGAAAGCTGATGCGCGGGATTGCGACCACGCACTAGGGTTTTACTTCTCAAGGGATTTTGAGAAGCTTGCAATCCCCACCAGGCAGTGTACCTGACCGATGTAGTATACTGTAGTGGCAAGTACCGGGGGATTGATCGTTCTCTGCGGGAATAGTGTCATTAGGATTGAAAAGCTACTCTAATAGGTCTAGGGGTGAGGGAAGATTCTTTTTGTATTTTTATATTTTAACGAAAGCAAGTAAAAATCTCGGGTTTTGAAGGAGTGGGCAGAATTAGTTGCTAGTCAACTAACCCAAATAACTACTATTGCAAATAAAATAAAATAACAAGAAAGTAAATGTTTGTGAAAACTAATGGGTAAAAGCCATAAAATACCATCGTACTTTCAAAAATGTCCCAACTTGACCAACTAACTTTTTTATTGCGGACTTTACCAATGAACTTTCAAATTTTTAGCCGACTTTACCAATGAACTTTCAAATTTTTAGCCGACTTGAACCAAATTTTTAGCTAAATTTGATTCAAGTCGGCTAAAAGTTTGAAAGTTCATTGGTAAAGTCCGCAATAAAAAAGTAAATTGGTCAAGTTGGGACATTTTTGAAAGTATGATGGTATTTTATGGCTTTTACCCAAAACTAATATAGAGAGAAGTGTGTTTACTTAGATTTTCTTACTCCCTAACTATCTTTTACCGATTGATTAGTGTGTATTAATTGCGTGGATGACGGATTGTATTCCTTAATACCATTCGTAGGGGTGTGTACGGACTTCCCCTAACTCTATGAGCTCCTACTTCACTCCTATGTCGAGCCGGCTAAGAAGCTCCTAACATGGGATCACTAGAATTCGCTCATGCATTAAATACAATCAAATAACCTTAGTACACCTTGGTTCATGTTTCTTAAGACGTTCAAGCATGTTACCAACCGGAAGTCTGCCAGTTTTCTTAAGCCTAACATCGATAATCACCCATCCAATACAATTAATAACACACCATTCAATCAATAATCAATAGTTAGGTTTCATTAGATCTAAGCAAACACAAAGGAAACCTAGCCTAGCATGTTAAACAAAAGACAAGAACAAGATAGAATCAAACAACACATAGACATATTGAATGATTAATTGATTACTTATCTTCAATGTAACATGGAAGATCTCAAGGTTAAAAACCTTGAAAAAGCTGCTAAAAATCGTCTATGGTTTCTCCCTTAAAAGTTCCACACTTATGACTAAAAATTATGCGAATATATATAGAAAAACATATCTGACGGCGTCACGTTATAGCCTTGACGCCGTCACCTCGCCGTGGTTAGGGTTTCTTGATAGCCTTCTTGACGTCGTCCCCCTTTAATCTCTAAAATTGTGTTCTGACCCGTCAAGGCTTGACGCCGTCAGGTGTGGTCTTGACGCTGTCAAGGGTACTGTTCCAGCAGATTTTGGCACTTTGTCGAATTCTTCACTTTTATGTTCCAAAAACGTCCAAAATGCTTCCTTTTCCAGAATTTCTCTCCAAAGTACCTTAAATGCCAAAAGGAACGATTTAGGGCGATATTTGATCAAATAAATACGATTTAGGGCATAAATGACCCCCGAAAAGCGGTACACTTTTCGCCTTATCAAAAGCTATTTGATTTGCGATCCACCTGAGATGTAACATCGTTTGAGGTTGGATGTGTGCCATGTCAGGGGTATTTCGTCCCCTTCAGGCATTGTTAACAAGTAGGAACCATTGACGTTTTTGTGACAAATGATGTACGGCCCTTCCTAATTGGGACTAAGTTTGCCCTGACCTCATGCCTTGCTAACCCCGTTTTTTTGCATTACATGCTCGCCAGGTTTGAAAGACACTAGGCGAACGAGTTTGTTGTAATACTTTGCCATTTTATGTTTAGAGTGTGCTAGGCTGATGGCTGCCATTTCGCGTTTTTCCTCAGCTAGTGCTAAGTCTAGTTTGAGCAAATCTCCATTTTCATCCTTGTTAAACATAGCAACTCTTTTAGTGTGGATGAGCATTTTGACTGGTATCACGGCTTCGGTTCTGGAGATCAAAATGAAGGGTGTTTCGCCTGTGCTTTCCTGTGTGCCCAGAGTACACTTGAGAGCTCGTCCACCCAAAAATTCTTGTATTCATTCATTCGTTTTTTGATACCTTTCACGATTTCTATAGCTACTTCTGCCTGACCATTGGCTAGCGAATGGTAGGGTGAAGTTGTAGCTCTAAGGATACCCTGATTTTCGCATCATGATTGAATGGTTCTCCAACGAATTAGGTTCCATTATCAGTGATGAGTGTTTATGGTAATCGAGTGATGATTTGATTGTAAATGATGGTTAAGACTTTTCGTGAAGTGATGGAGGCTAGGGGTTTTGCTTCAACCCATTTGTTGAAGTAGTCAATGGCTACAATCATATGTTTGACATTTCCTGAGGCTGCAAGGAATGGTCCGTATATGTCAAGGCCCCACTAATGGAATGGCCAAGCTTCTGTGATGGGGATGAGGTCATGTTTTGGTACACGCTGAATGTTGGCGTAAGCGTGACATTCTTGCATGTTTTTAGCTTAGTTTCAGCATCTTTATTGACTGTTGGCCAGTATTACCCATCCCGCTTGTTTTGGTCGCTATAACACGAGACCCTGAGTGCATATCACACATTCCATTGTGGATGTCCTGAATGATTTTTCAAGCCTCTCTTGGTCCAACGCATCGCGCCATTGGATCTCCGAAAGTCTTCTGGTATATGGTACCATCTCTGAAAGTCTTCTCTTATTTTGTTAATTGTTAACCCTTAATATTTATCCCTTGATAAATATTAAGTTTCGGGTAATTACCGTTTAACCCTCTAATGAAAATAACGTTGTGTATTCATTTCCTCCATTTCATTTCGTAACCTCGTTTCTTATTTTCACTTGCATGTTCTGTTTATTGTATACCGGTGTGATCCTTCGGCATTTCCATGAAGGTAAGTTGTGAAAGCTTGTTGTGTGATTTGCACATAAATCCTTTCATGGAACTAGTATGGATGTTGATGGAATGGGAGACCAACAAAGGAGACGGAACCTATGTTGTAGAAATGGGAACATGATAAGCAATGCTTGGTGGTAAAGGTGAGGACAAGTGTAAAAGGCTTTGAGTGTTGAACAAGCAAGCATGTAAAGGAGACACTTGTTTTGAAATTCAAATTTCAAGTTTCAAATTCAAAATTCAAAATGTTATAATCCTTGTTAGTCCACAATTAGGCATGTTAATCACCTTGATGTAACAAAGTTAAGTGTCTCTCATGCTTAAGTAAAGCGTTAACCCATAAGAGAAAATTGCATTTATGCAAAGTGACCTTAAGTTGTATGACTAATAAGGGAGTAAACCCGTTACATGATGAGCTAAGTCATGCGTAAAGATTATAATCTGAATGTTTTCAATTGATGGTTTTGCGAAAACATAATCTCCTAGATTTGATAAAACATTTAGGATTGGCTAATGGGTTTTTATAAAAGGTTTTTAAGTTGGCGTTTTGTAAAACTAGAGGAGGTATATTGGTCATATCTCTAAGTCCTAATCTTGTTGCGTGTTTACAAAACATCTTAAGTATCATGTACGAACCTGTAGTGAAGGACCAACTTTTATCGAGTAAAAGAAAAGCCGAATTTGAAAAAGAGAATGCGCACAAACCAAAGCTGGACCAGGCTCTGGTGCGTTGCGCGCCAGGGTTGCGTTCCGAACCAGGTTATTTGTGTGTTTTCGGTTTTAAGCTATCGTTAGCGATTTTTATTGTTTCCTAATATATATTTGTCATCATCAAAACATAAAGGAGATCTTAGCCATCCTTTGCACCAACATAAACTAATATTAATAATTAAATAATAATAATATTCAAAAGGGATAATTCTAAAAATGACCAAGTTGCCCAATCGATGGGGATTTTTGACCTTAGATTTGAAAATTCACGAACAGGCCAGTTGCCCAAAACCCAGTCAACCAGGGGACGCCATGTGTCGAAATTTTGGGCAACGCCTCCTTTTTTTGTGCAACTTGGGACACTTGGCGTCCCATGGGCGGCAACACGTTTTTGGGCAACTGGGCGTATAGCTAGTTTAAGAACTTTCAAATCCAAGGTCAAAAATCTCCATCGATTGGGCAAGTTGTTCATTTTTGAAATCATCCCTATTTAAAAAGAAGATAAATAATAAGTGTAAAGTGCAAAATACATCCATGTTACAAGCAAAATGACGAAAATGCCTTTGATGTGAGAACCACATTAGCAGATAACGAGAAAAGTAGCATTGTTCATCCAATCATCCCTAGGGATTTATATTGTCTAACGTTTATTGACGAAGAGATGTAGATGTTCTAACGTTTCTATCAAGGATGTAAACTTTGAAATTTAGCCGACCGTGGAGATGTATTTTGAAGTTTAATCTTAGTAAAATAAATAGCAAAGAAATTATAGGAAGATCCAAATTCCAAATAACCTAAACACTTGGTACATTGTTTATGAAAAGTGGAGAAGCCAATATTCTCCAACGAAAAAAAAGAGCATAGTGACATTTAGTGCATGGCTTTATTTTGCATCTATTCCATGAATTGGATTGATTATTCCTTTAAAGTTCAGGAAATAAAAAGGCGACTAATTATTCACCTAAAATGTCTTAAAACATATTCTTAAATAAACATTAAAACACATTGTTTAATATGATATATAATTTACTTTTGGTTTTTGCAGAAAGAAGATCTTTCTGTGTTAGGAAAAATTCCAAAGCAAATTATTTCTGTTAGTTACATTGTTGGTCCTCAAAATTGATCAAATTCACGTGATTGTTCCTAAACTCTCAAAAATCACAAGTTTAGTCCCAAACTTCTTCATTAATTACGCTTTTGGTCCTATTTTAGTAACGCTCGTTATTTTTCTCGTTAGCTGCGAGAACCTTTTTGTCTTTTCGGCCTTTCTTGTCCAGACACCTCAATTACACCGTTGGTCCTTAAACTTTCCAATTCTCGAATTAGAAAAAAATACCAAAATTCAAACACACATCTTCTTCAACCTCTCCACCACCACCATCATTTACTTCAAATAACAAACTTTTAAACACAAATCTTTCAAACACACATCTAAACATTACGTTAAACATTCATTATTTTATACATTACCACTTTTCTTCAACCTCCAACCTTTATCACCGCCATACCCAACACCACCATCGATGTCACCATTATTTTTGTTGTTGTTATTATTATATATTAATATTAATTAAGTTTCTAAAAAATCTGAAAAAAATTAAAACATATAAAGCAAACAATATATAAATTGTGAATTTGTGGGCTAATATGTTTTAATTTGCTTTATATGTTTTAATTTATATATCTATCGAAGATTATAGATTATCATATAATACTTTGTAGCTTCTAGCTATTAGTAGATCAAACAAAGGGTATGTTTGTTTAGGTTTTTCATTAAGTCATGTTAAATTAAAGTGTCTGTCTATATATATAATGTCTGTTTGTAGATAAATAAATGGTTGTTTGTTTTGTGTGCTGAATAAAAAGTCTGAATTAGAAAAAATTACTGCTATACCCTTTTATTTAAAATAAAGTTAAGAAGTGGGAGGGTAAAGATGTAAAATTAGGATAAAAGGGAATGACTTAATTTGGAAACCCTCATCTCCCTGATTTTTTCTAGAAGGTCACATGTTAGTTTTAAGCACTAAACAAACATCCATTTGATGACTTAATTAACTTACCTATTTTTCAATTAAGACACTTTAAGTTGTTATCAAACATTACCAAAATGTTTTCCATGTGTATGTATCCCAATAATCATCTTTGATTTAATAATGTATTATACAACAAATTCAATGGACAAATTCTCTGTATGCCAAAATATCAATATATAACTCATATTTGTCATATAATCAATAAACAAATCTTACCCATTCATTTTCTTTATCAAAAAAAATAATAATAAAAATAAAAAAAAAATAAAAAAAAATAACCTTTTTTAAAAAAAAATTAAATATCTCGCAAACCGTTAATCGTACGCGAAAAAAAGCATACCATCGCAACGAGAATTAAATTATCTTTCTATAGATATGCATTGTTATATACTTTCGACGATTTTTTTTTCGGTTATTTATTTTTTTTTTCAAAATTTTTGCCCAGAAAAATCACATGTGATTCGTTAAAATCAAATCATATGTGATTCGTTAAAATCAAATCATATGTGATTTTTACGAATCATATGTGATTTGTAAAAATCACATGTGATTCGTAAAAATCAAATCATATGTAATTTTTACGAATCACATGTGATTTTTNAGTTCGTTGAAAAAAAAATTCGTCGAAAGTATTTAGAATTACATATCTATATAAAGATAATTTAATTCTCGTCGCGATGATGTATTTTTTGTAGCTTTAAGATTTACCGTTTGCAAGATATGTTGTTTTAAAAAAAAATGTGAAAAATGGTTTTTTGTTAATTTAGATAAAAAAAAATGAATTGCTATGATTGGTTTATTAGTTATATACTTGTATGTTAAATATGAGTTCTATATTGATCTCACCTCTTCTATATATATGACCAATCAACTTTGTCAAAACAAAAAAGAAACTAACAATCAGAAACGTGTCTAAGGTAAATAATTTACGTACCTCTAATTCCGTAAATTACGTCATACGTACCCAAAGGAAAAAAAATGAAAATAAAACAAGACTTCTATCAGTTGGCTTATATCTTGTCATAGGAAACCGGTTTTTAGGTTGCCTCTGCCACAAATAATTTGCAACTTCTAAAACCAATTCATGAATTCTAAAACTAAATTAAACATCCAAAGGATCTTAGAAAATCAATCATAGATCTTTCAAACCCACACAAGAGTAATTGAACATTTTTTTAAGAAAATCCATCAAAAATATATACACTTAAAGATATGTTTAAAGCATCACTACACTTTTTGTGATTGAGTGTGAGATTCGGAAAGAAACAAAAGGTTGAGTTGATGTTTAAAGATATGTTATTCGTTTTAGTTTCAAAAGGATAATGAAAGAAATGGGTGAATTTGATATAACAAGTGTATGTGGCTTGTGATTATGAGAAAAGAAATGGGTGAAGTTGATATAACAAGTATATGTGTTTATGGTAGAGCTGGCAAATCGTGTCTTAACAGGTCTTAACAGGTTCGGAGCGCGCGAATAACATAAGTTTCAAACATGAAAACGACTCGTTTAACACTTGGCTTTGGTGGTTTGAGTATGACAGATAAGCGTTTTATGTATCAAATAAGTTAAATATTGAACCCTAGAATACTAAAAACAATTATTTAAAAAAATAAAAAAATTGCATAGTACATTTTTTCCCTTAACAGGTCTTAACAGGTCTTAACAGATACCCAATTTGCCAGCTCTAGTTTATGGTGGTGATGGTGGTGGTGGTGGGTATGGTTTTGACAATGGTGATGAGGGTTAGAGGTGGAAGAAGAGTGGTGAAGTAGAAGAAAGGGGTGTTTAGGGTGTTTGGACAAGAAAGATCGAAGAAAGGCCGTTGCAACTAACGAGAATAGTAACGAGTGTCACCAAAATAGGACCAATGCGTAGTTTATGAAAAATTTGGGACTAAACTTGCAATTTTTGAGAATTTAGGACCAAATGAGCGAATTTGATCAAGTTTGGGGACCAACAATGTAATTTACTCCAAATTATTGTAACGTTGACCAGGATTCATAGATATTGTTTTTCAAATTGTCTGGCAAGTACTATTTTATCTGATTTAAGGGCCCATTTGGTTTGTAGATGGGTTTAGATTACGATTTGGATTTAAATGTAAAGTTGTGGATTAGGATTTGGATTTTGATTTAATGTAGAAAGAGAAAAAAATATTAAAATAAGTGGGAGTGAGAAAATATATTATTTAATGAATATTATTTAATTTATATATTAGTTATAAATTATTAAAAAAGTAATATAATCAATATTTTATACAAAAGACAAAACATTGGTCCCACCTTTATCTTAAAACCCACCTTACCCTCTACTTTTACACACACCCTTATATTTTCTTTACAAATCCAAACCCGAATTTTAAAATATCAACCAAACATCTTAATTTAACATTTTAATCATAAACCCAATCAAGTCCCCCCAACCAAACCGGCCCTAAGACATATATATTCTTGATTCTTCTTAGATTATAAATAAACCCAATAATGAGGTGATTTTTATTAGTTATCATATGACGACATGTATTCTTTTTATGCAAAGTAGCAACACAGCTTATGTATCTATGTAGTTAATCTCGTCAATATCTCGGATATCGCCCCTAGAAATAATCTCAGATCAAAAATCGCCCTCAAATCTCGGATCTGATAATATCGGCGAGATTGGCCGATATTTTGACGATATTTTGAAATCGGCAAGATTTTAAGAATTATAATCTTTTGGCATCGCGTCGGTCAATGCAGGTCAACGCACTTCAAACATCAGATCTAGGTTGTTTCTTGAACAGAGAGAGAAGTGTTGAAGAGGAGGGTGATGAGAGAAAAGTGGGGGTTGTTATTGATATTAATGTAACCCTAATAATACTTTATAGCCCAAAACTTATAAAATAGGCCAAATAAATAATTTAGTGGGCTTAATAAAAGTTACCCAAACTTAATCAAAATCTCACATAATATAAATTTTGCAACATATACAAAAGATATATAATTAAAAAAATAATAAAAATATAAATAAAAGTATTAAAAATATAAAAACCGATATCAAATCTCGGACCTTGAACGATATTTGATTTTTGACCGAGATAACTACATAGTTATGTATTGATCATATTAGGAGTCCTAAAATTATTATTCATTTCTTATTTTAACCAATCAAAATAGAAATTATTTAGTAAAGATGGTATTTGATTCATTAAAAATGTGTTATGGTTTCACTTTTATTAAACTCTGTATCCTTTTTATCTGATAACAATAATTTTGAAATGAAAGGAACATTAGAGATTAGACATTTTACTAATGTCATAAAAAAATTAAATAAGTAACAATTTATGCCCTATTCATGTAGTTCATCAACCAAAAAATCGTGTGTCAAGTTCTTAATTGGAACGTGTATATTAGAGTCTAGTAAAGGTAAATATTTTACCGTTCAAAACATGTTAAGTTACGCCTTAAAGAAAAAAGAAAAAAGAAAAAGAAAAAGAAAAATAATAATAATATAATAAAAAGAGTTGAATTACATATCGTATTATTACAATCAAATGGTCAAATTATCAGTGATTGGTCTAAATGTGAGAATGATCATATACATTTTGTTAACTAGTCTTAATGTTGAAGTAAAATCTTGCGTTTTACTTCGGACAAGCGGAATGAACCCCCCGGACTCTGATTGGTCTTCGGGATGGTTCAGGTGAGTGATGTGGTGATCTTCCAGATATCTGCAAAACAGATACGTCCGTTAGTCTCGCCCCGGGTTTTATCCCAGGACCAACTTCCGGCGTGAGAGTAAGTATGGAGTTCTAGAGAGATAAAGTATATTTATGTATATAAGAGAGAGAGAGAGAGAATTAGTTAACCTTAAAAGAGGATTTCTTCCACTATTTATAGGCCGCTAGTGTGAGGTGATAGGCTGGTTGGTACTTAATCCCTTAGTGTTCGCTAGTTTAAGTCCCATTATCGTGTACTTTGTGTACTTGACTGTACTTCTACTTGCGTAGTTTTCGCACATCCGAATAGTCTGGGAATCCGGGGGAACGCATGATCCTTCGTATATTTGAGGGTCTATGGTTATTGATTCTGCCTTCCGTCTTCACTTCGTTCCGTTCGGATTATTTCATCTGTATAATTTGTCTCATTTCGTCCGGTTTGTTCCGTGCGGATTGGGTCCGGAGGACACATACACCAACATGTCCCCCCCAGTATCATAGTATTGGTTATGCCAATGGTGTGATACTTCAAAATGTGTTTTTTGTTGTTTTCCGGGGGGCGTATTGTGGTTTTGTCGAGTTATGCGCGTGTACAAAATGCCAAATGTGATTAATGTGTCGGTTTAAGGAGCGCCGTCGTTTTTACCGTGTCTTTAGATTGTCACACGTATGAGCTTTTCTGAATCGTGTGGTTTGGATGATGACACGTCAGCTTTGTGTACGGCATGTCGTTTTGCGCGCGTTCTTTTATGCCTATAAATAGCTCATTTCCACTCATTTTACCACTGTAATTTCTCTCTGACAACTCAGTGTCTGCCGTGCGAATTTCCGAACGATTCTGCCCCCTTCATTCTTCCGTGAGGTACGTCTTGATTTGTGCTGCTCTTCTTTCCTTTTAAGTTTATTAGGCTATACCTCTTTCCTGCGTCTTCGCTATGTCGGAATCTTCGGCGTCGGTGGGTCAGGCTAACATTACGGCGAAAGATGATCCGGTCAAATTCGACATACAAAAGAAATTCTCTAAAACGCGTCAATCGGATATTCTCGCATTGACCGAGTCTTTCGGAATTCCTACTGACCTTCATCCGAGGGCTCCTCCGAAGGGAATGACAATGGACAAACTTCCGGATGATGCCATAGGTCTGTACGTAGAATATTTCTTCGAAGGGGGGCTCAGTGTTCCGTTTTCTACTTTTCTTTTGGAGGTTATCAAGTATTTTAAAGTCCATATATCTAAGTTAGTCCCTCTTGGTTTACATCGTGTGACGTTGTTTGAGGTATATAGCCGGAGCCTTCATATTCCTCCGACTACTTCTTTGTTTCAAGTTTTTTATAAGTTGTGCAAGCAAGGTTGTTGGTTCTCCTTTGAGAAGCGAACGGGTAGAAACCGGAAGGTTTGTTTTGACGACTTTCCATCTTGTCTCAAAGGTTGGAAGGAAGAGTTTTTCTTAATAGATAGGCGTGCCATTCCTTTTGCTATGCCGTGGAGGCATCATGACTCAGACGTTTCTGATCCCTTTCCTAAGGGTGAGTTTGATGTTGCTCATGCCGAGAAGCTGGCCGAAACAATAATAGAGCCATTCAGTTTTCCGCATGATTTTCTCTACATGTTGGGTCTTTCTTCATATTGGAAGTTTCCTGGGTTCCGGGCAGAGTTGAGGGATGAGGAGGGAAGGGGTATAGCCTTTGTTTGAGTTTCCTGTTTTTCTCTTCTTCTTCTTCTTCTTTTTTTTTTTNCTATTTGTTATTTAACCTTCGGTTTTCTCTTCTTGCAGGTGTTACCATGGCCGATTATTTGAGGAAACCTTCTATTCGAAAGAATGTGAATGTGGTAAAGGGGGACAGGCTCCGTGAGGGACAGGAACCTGAGATGCATCTTACGAAGCCTTTGGTTTCGAATGCTGATGTGCCTGAGAAGTCCGCCGAACTTCAGAAGGTGGAAGTTCCAGATGACAAGGTTATTGCTGCGAAGGATCGAAAGAAGGAACAGACTATCCGAGCCGGTCAGAAGAAACCTCCGGCCAGTGGTTTGACAAAGCGGTCTAGGGAGGATCTTTCTTCTCGTCTTCAAAAAAGGATCCGACAGACTTCTTCTGTTACTCCGGTGGTGGATCTGGAGACGGGGGAGGAGGTCCCTACTCCTACTCCCCTTCGGTCTTTCCCTCCTAAGGGCCTTTCTTATGCGGCCGAAGGAGGGGGAAGCAGTCAGGCCGGGAGCGCCGAAGCTGGTATGTTGTGCTCATTTTACTTGTCTTTTTTCTTTTTATACTTAACTTCTTTTTTCAATAATCATCATCATCCCTCTCCCCTCTATTTTTTTTTTATATTTTAGGTGGTTCGGGGACTGTGTCTTCTCGTCGAGGCAAGGAAGCGGTTGAGGAAGATGTGGATATTGATCAGGATTCCTCTGATGAAGCGTTTATTCCTAAGTGGTCTGTGAAGAGGGGTACCCGAATGAACAATGCCTCAGTTTGCCGAGATATGCTTGTTCATTTGGCCACCCCTGGAGAAGAGAGGCATATAGATGCCCATGATGACAACGAAGCTTTAACTCGTTCTTGGCTCTTGTTGGGCAAATCTGCAACAGCTCATGCGGACATCTTGTTCCGTTTTGAGAATACTTTGGATGATTATAACAAGCTTGTTGCAACCCACAAAGAATGTAATTAGAGGGCTATGGATGATCTTGAGAAGCTGAGGAAGGTGGAGGATGCACTGGAAAGACTCTAATTTGATCATGCTGGGTGTGCCGCTGGTGAGCCGGAGGAGCTAACCAGGTTGAGATCCGAACATGCTAGTTGTTCGGAGAAGGAGCTCCGTTTAACCGGGAGGGTTTTCGATCTGGAAAAGGAGAAGGAGGAATGGCGTAAGGTGTCAGCAGATCAAGCTGAAAAGATGAAGTCTTTGGAGTCAGAGCTTGAGAAGGTGAAGTTGGCACTTAAAGAGGAGGAGATGGCTGGTCAGGAGCTCCGTAAGGAGAAGCAGGACATAATTATCCGCGCCGGCCATGCAGAGATTGACAGGAACAAGATTGTGAATGAATTCATTCCGGAAATGGTCCGTCGGTTATTGGCTAGTCATGAATACAAGCGGTCTCTAGTTGAACCTTTCAATCTTTATTCTCAATCCGGGTTTTTAGACGGGGTAAACATGAACAGGGAACCGGAGGAAGTGGCCAAGCTGTTGGAGGATGTGGAGTACTTGGATTTGGAGGCTGGGGCAAAATATGGACCGTTATACGATCAGCTGTTTGTCAAAGAGTATCCTTATGTTCAAAAGATCCGGAGTACATGCCGAAGGACTTTCAACGAGCTGATGGGACTGTTCCCTGATCCTGCACCTACTGAATCTGTCACTGATGGTTCTCCTAAAGCTTCTGGTTTGGGCTCCCCAGGGAGGCAGCTGCTGGATCATCGGGATTGAACGGTCAGGTTCAGACATAGGATCCCCCCAATGCTAATCCGGAGGTTCAAGATACAGCTACTCCTTTCTGAAGATGTGATTTCAAGGATACGGGTATTTCCATTTTGACTATGGGTTATAAATACTCCGGATTACTTAGTGAAGCTTTTTATCAACTGATGATCATAGTTTTTGGTTTAATAGGTATCGTGTCATTTTGTTAAGGCTTTAGGGGTTGTGTGAAGGCCGATGTACTCCGCCTTCTGAATCACCCCCCCTTTTTTTGTTTTGGGGTCGTTTGGCCGCCAAGTATTGTAATTACAACTATGAATGACAACGAATGATTATGTGGTTTTTGTACTTGCATTTGATTATTACTTTCGTTGCTTATCTGTACGTTATGGTGCCCTTTGGTCTTTACCTTCAACTATTTTTCTTAACGTCTTTTTGGCTTCATTATCAAGGGACATGCGACATTATAACAAGTGTTTTTTGAATATTTACGCAACTAATATAACATACGTTTTCCGTAGGTATTTGTTACTTCGGAAATATATTTTGGTTGTGAAATCTTGTTTGGCTGGACAACTTTTCTTTCGGCACTTAGCCATGTCACTTACTTGTGGCCGAACGGTTTGGCTAGTTATGGACAACTTATGCTGATAGGTCTATTCATGCCGATGGGTACTTGACCCTATTACCCCCCTGAGGCTAGACATTCGGGCAGCCTGTGCCGAGGGCACTTGGCCGTATTACCCTCCTGGGGTTGTATGGTTCGGACAACTTGTGCCGATGGGCACTTGGCCTTATGACCCTCCTGGGTTGTATGGTTCGGGCAACTTGTGCCGATGGGCACTTGGCCTTATGACCATCCTAGGGTTGTACGGTTGGGGCAACTTGTGCCGATGGGCACTTGGCCTTATGACCCTCTTGGGGTTGTATGGTTTGGATGACTTGTGCCGATGGGCAATTTATGCCGATAGACCGTTCAAATGTGTTGATGTTGGTACGCTCTGGGAGAAAGGAAATTTTCATTAACTTAAATAAAGATGGCACTCGGCCTTACAATGATTTTTCCTCAGCTTACATAAAACATTTCTTAAGGTTGATTGCATGCCAAGTTCGNGTTGTATGGTTCGGGCAACTTGTGCCGAAGGGCACTTGGCCTTATGACCCTCCTGGGGTTGTACGGTTTAGGCAACTTGTGCCGATGGGCCAATTTATGCCGATAGACCGTTCAAATGTGTTGATGTTGGTACGCTCTGGGAGAAAGGAAATTTTCATTAACTTAAATAAAGATGGCACTCGGCCTTACAATGATTTTTCCTCAGCTTACATAAAACATTTCTTAAGGTTGATTGCATGCCAAGTTCGAGGTACTTCCACATCATCCATGGTTTGGAGTTTGTAAGTGCCATGTTGATAAGCTTCTATCACCCGATAGGGACCTTCCCAGTTTGGCCCTAGCTTCCCTTGATCTTCTACTCTACTGGCTTCATTCCTTCGGTATACGAAGTCTCCTACTATGAAGGATTCCGGTCGTACCCTCCGGTTGTAATATTGTTCTACCTTCTTTTTATATTTTGCTTCCCTGATTGCCGCCATTTCTCTTCTTTCTTGAAGTAAGTTCAAGTTTAGGATTATCTCATTGTCATTGTTTGCTGCGTTGGTCATCATAGTACGGAACGTAGGCATGCCAATTTTAGCCGGGATGAATGCCTCACTTCCGTAGGTTAGGCTGAACGGGGTCTCTCCATTACTAGTCTTCAGGGTGGTTTGGAAGGCCCATAGGACGTTTGGTAATTCATCGACCCATCCGGCTCTTTCTCTTCCTAGCCTTGACTTGAATCCTTTCATCTGACTTTTGTTGGCTCATTCAACCAATCCGTTGGCTTGGGGGTGAGCTACGGCCGTGTTGATCTGGGTGATATTCAGCTTTTCGCACCAGCTTTTGAACGGATCACCAATGAAGTTACTTCCATTATCCGTAACCATTATTTTGGGTAGTCCGAACCGGCAGACGATGTTGTCCCAAACGAATTTCTTGACTTCCTTGCCGGTTGTCTTGGCCAAAGGTTTTGCTTCCATCCATTTGGTGAACTAATCAATTGCTACACTGACATACTTAACTTTTCCCGGAGCTTCCGGTAGGGGCCCTAGTATTTCCATTGCCCATTGGTAAAATGGCCATGGTGCCATGACGGATGTCAACACTGTTTTAGGTAACTTGGGAACCGGGGCGTGTATCTGACATGAGTCGCATTTTTGAATTACCTCTCTGGTGTCCCTGTGCATAGTGGGCCAATAGTACCCCTGCCTCATTAGCTTAGCTACCACGGACCGTGGGCCGGAGTGCATGCCGCAGGCTCCTTCATGTACTTCTCTGATTATGTAATTGGCTTGAAGGGGTCCCACACATCTGAGCATCGGACCCAAGTAGGACTTTTTAAACAACACATCATCTATCAAGGTATAGTGACTTATCTTCATCCGAAGAGCTCGAGCCTCATTTTGATCTTCCGGCCAAATTCCCTCCTTCAAACAACGAAGTATTGGTGACATCCTGTTCTCTTCTTCCTCTTCTACTATAGCGTTAATTATTTCTTCATCAGTGGAGGGTTTTTCCAATACTTCTACCAATATTTCTTTTGTTAGATGGTCAAATGCTACGGACACCAGTTTGCTCAATATAGGGCTGAGTATCGGGCCAGGACCCGACCCGACCCGACCCGCGAAAACCCGATACCGAAACAATGGAAAAAACAATACCGACTCCCAACCCGAAACTTGTCGGTCGGGCTCGGGTATCAGTCGGGCTAATCGGTCTCGGGTATCGGGATATAGCAGTCAAGCCCGATAAGCTATTACCTGGTCCAGCCCAGATTTTGCAGCCCAGCAGTCCAACCCAGATTTTGCAACCCAGCTTTTTCTTGTATATCAAATGTTGTCCAGCCCAGAATTTGCAGCCCAGCAGTTCCAAAATACAAAATACAAAGTTCACAGTAGGCTCAGACCTCAGTAGCAACTAGCAAATACAAGTTACAAAATACAAAGTTCCAAATACACTGTATTTAATACAGTAGCAGTTCCAACTTCCAAGTTCCAAATAGTCAAATACAGTAGCACTTCATGTAGCAAATCCAAAATACAAAGTTTGCCATTACAAGTTCAAATACAAAATACAAATCACAAGTTCAAATTAGCAACCAAATACGAATACAAAGCACAAGTTCGATGACAACATTCTTAAATCATGGCGCACCATTCTTCTCTTTTCCATGTTCTCCCTTTTGTTTGTCTAACGCCTCTTGAATTTCTAGAAAAAAAACATGAACACATAAGTCACACACACAAACATAATCTGTTAAGACCACACTTACTGATATGGAGCAGCTATAAATGAAATTTGATTGCATATGACCATATATGTTGATAACAGTGCAGATGTACTCAAAAGTTAAGACCACACTTGCTGACTTGCATATCCAAAAGGAAAGACAGTAAGAAAATTTCAAATATATAAGCAATAAACTTTTATATAAATATTTTACCTTTAGCAAGCTCGTCGTCTTTCATTAAATCTTCTAGCGTATCCATAGTGATGTTTCTACTTGATGTACGAATCCAATCTTGTATGCACACCAAAGCCTCTACAATGCTAGGCGATAAAGAATTCTTATACGGGTCCAAAACGCGACAACTTGCACTAAAGGTGGATTCGGAAGCAACAGTGGATACTTGGATGTACAAGATATCTAAAACAAAGTTAATATTCAATGATAAGTTAATAATAAACAAAGCACAAAGATATCTAAAATTATACTAAAAAAAACATAAGTTATTACTTTTCGCCATCTTTGATACAATTGGAAATCTTGGACTATTTAACTTCCAACAATTAAGTATGTCGAAGTAGTCGTCACCCTCTAGCTCAAGACGCGGTTCTTTAAGATATTTTTTCAACTCATCATCAACCCCGCTAAACTTATTTCCAGCTTGTTTTTTAAAGAAAAAAGAATTACGACGACTACTTGTGTTAGTACTTTGACTTGACGTTGGTTTTGGTAAATCACTTGATAAGTTTGTGCCATATTTTTCTTTGTACATGTCAAACAAAACCCTCATATCATTCTCAACCTTCTTAACCATTTTGTCACATACTTCGCCATCGGTTAAAAATGAAAGTGGCGTCTCATTACTATCATTTTCGTCGACCTCCATGGGTACACAACCATTTTCTATCAAATGTCTAAACCCAACGCCAATCATTTCCAACTTCATTGTGGGATCTAAGATCATGGCAAAGTACATATAATGGTTGATTTTTTTGTAATCACCCCAATATTTGTCATACTTTTTTCTCATATCTTCAATCATTTCCTTAAAAGAAGCATTCTCATGTTGCCACTCACGAAGATGCTTATCAATATCAAGTACCTCTCCAAACCACAAATGAGATACGGGACATGATACGTTTGACACAAGTTCGGTTGTTTCCTTAAATTTTTCCAAAAAAGAAACTACCTTTCTACAAACCTCAAAATCAACCCGCTTAGGTATTTCCTCAAGGTCTCGAGCAAAAGAAGAGTTATTAAAATCATAATCAAAAAAAGCTTCTTTTAACTCAATAGCAGTTTTCAACATATCATGGGTGGAATTCCATCTTGTAGGACATTCGGAAACCAAAAACTTCTTTGAATTACAAGTCTTTTCAATACTCTCTTTAAAGTTAGTAACTCTTTGGCTAGAATGTTTTATGTATTTCACGGCCAAGGCTATGTTACTCACTTCCTTGTTGAATGTTTTTAGACCATCTTTGACAATTAGGTTTAGAATATGAGCCACACATCTTACGTGAAAATGTTTACCACTATCATACTTAGTTGGTAAATTTTCTACCAAGTATTCAAGAGCTTTGTCATTTGAAGAAATGTTATCAACCGTAATGGTCATAACATTCTTTATACCCCATCCCGTTATACATTCCAACAATGCCCTACCAATATCCACCCCTCTATGGCTATGAATTGGTCTAAAATTAATAATTCTCTTATGCATCACCCAATCATCATCTATAAAGTGGGCCGTTAAAACCATAAAGTTCATTCTTTTACAACTTGAAGTCCACGTGTCGGTGGTTAAATGAACGGTGGTGGCCTTGTTGCTTAAGTAATTCAATAGGCTCTTTCTCTCCTCAATGTAAAACTTAGAAATATCTCTAGCAATGGTAAAACGGGAGGGCATATTAAATTTAGGTTGCATTTTCGCGGCAAATTTAATGAATGTCGGGTGTTCTACAAACTTAAATGGAAGTTCGGCAAGAACAACTAACTCAAGCAACGCCTTTTTAATATCCTTTTCATCATACTTCCATGTTTCTAAAGTCCCAATCCTAGTAACACCCTCATTATTATCCCCTATCTTTTTCTTAAATGCTAGAAATTTTTGTTTCCTAAGTTTCTCGGCATCGGGGTTTTTATCACAATTCATATAATGAGTATTCAACGGACGCGTACCATGTTGTCTTGAATCGGCTTTCAAAACAACAGGACACCATTTGCAATAGGCAAATTTAATGATACGTCCATTCTCATCCGCTTCCATCTTTGGATCAAAGTATTTCCAACACTCGGAAGTCGTTCTCCTTGGTTTGGATGGGGCTTTCCTTTTCTTAACGTTATTATCATCACATTCAACTTGATCCTAAACAAACACGTTAAAACAACAAATCAGTAACGATTTAACAGTTAACCATATCAGTTATCGAATGTTTTCATACAACATTATCATATCGTTAAAACAATAACTTGAATAATGACAACATTTAATGAATACCAAGTTTCAGTCAACAATATCATTCAATAACAGCCACCACATTTAACCAACGACAACATTTAATGAGTTAACCAACTTATCAACATTCTCGAATTTATTGACAATTTGACATTCAATATCAGTTAACATTCTCGCATTTAATGGTTTTCACTTTTCAATTTAATGTGTTTTCACTTTTCAATTTTCATACAATATTCACAAATCATTATCATTTAACGAATTACTTCTATATAAAACACAAAAGACTTACCTCCTCCATTATATTGTTTTATTGAGATGAGAAAGATTCATATGTAGGTAAAGAAGATGAGATTGATTCACCCCTTTTGAGATGACATTGATCCATTCAATTGTAGAGACAATCATGTTCTTGAATCTTGAGAGGCGCGTATGGTTTGTTTTTTGAGATGAGAAACAGTGAAACACCAAAAGAGTGAAAGTATGAAAAAAAAGAAAGAGAGGCGCGTATGTTTTTTACTATAACCCTAATTTAATATCGGGCTGACGGGTTTAATTGGGGCTAATGTCGGTTTTTTACCCGACCCGACCCGATACCGAGAATTACCAATTTGCACAACCGCATACCGACCCGAATTGTCTATCGGGATTAATCAGGCTTGTCGGTTCGGGCGGCTTGTCGGGTCTGTCGGGTTTCGGTCGGGTTCTGCTAAGCCCTAGCTCAATATGTCGGCCTTTTGGTTTTGGGCTCTCGGGATATTTTTGATCTTAAAGCGGTCGAAGCAAGCGATTTGCTCTTTTGCTTTGGCAAGGTATTTCGTCATACTCTCCGTACATGCCGTGAAGTCTCCGTTGATCTGACTTGCCACTAGGTTTGAATCTACCCGTACGTCTAGGGCTTTTATCTGCATATCTTTTGCTATTCTCAATCCAGCCAGTAACGCTTCGTATTCTGCTCCGTTATTTGTGGCGTGAAAATTCAGCCGAAAGGCATAAGTATATTCTTCTTTGTCTGGAATGATTAGTACCAACCCTACTCCGGCGCCTTTCTTGCTTGATGCTCCGTCCGTATACAGTGTCCATTCTTTAGTTTGAGAGATATCATATATCTCCATGCTCCCCTCCTTTAAATCCGAACCAGGTGATCCGATGGGTACTTTGTTGATGAAATCAGCTAAGACTTGGCCTTTAACTGCGTTTCGAGGCAGATATGTGATGTTGTAGGCTCCCAACTCTACGGTATACTTGGCTAGTCGTCCGGAAGCTTCTGCCTTGTTCAGTATCTGTTTGATAGGTTGGTCGGTTATAACCTTTATGGGGTGGGCTTCGAAGTATCGTCTCAGTCTTCGGGATAGGTGTAAGAGTGCTAAGGCCAGTTTCTCCACCGGAGCGTACCTCTTTTCAGCCTCGTGTAGTGTTCGGCTTACATAATGCACCGGAATTTGTCGTCCGTCCCTTTCTACTAGCATGACCCCACTTATTGCTTCCCTTGTTGCTGCTAGGTATAGATACAGATCTTCTTTTCGTTTTGGTGTTGTTAAGCACGGGAGTTCTAGAATCATCTGCTTCATCTCCTGAAAGGCCCTTTCGGCTTCTTCTGTCCATCGGTATTCATCCTTGTTCTCCTTGGTGATGTTTTTGAGTGTTTCAAAGAAAGGCAGAGATCTTTCGGCTGATTTGGATAAGAAACGGTTTAGAGCGGCTAGTTTGCCGCTTAAACTTTGCATTTCTTTGAGCGACTTTGGCGACTGCATCTCGGCAATTGCTCTTGTTTTCTTGGGATTCGCTCTGATCCCTTCGAAAGTCACCATATATTCGAGGAATTTTCCTTCTTCTACTCCAAAAGAACACTTTTTGGGATTTAGCTTCATATTGATCTTTCGGAAGTTGTCAAATGTTTCCGAGATGTCGGCCAATAACTCCTTTTCCGAACGGCTTTTAATGACCATGTCGTCCACATATGCTTCCAAATTTCGGCCGATCTGTGACCGGAAGGCGGTATCTACTAACTTCTGGTACGTTGCTCCGGCGTTCTTCAGTCCGAAGGGCATTTTGACGTAGCAATAGGTTCCATGATCTGTGTAGAAGGCCGTTTTTTCTTCGTCCTCCCTGGCCATCAGCACTTGATGGTAACCCTTGTAGGCGTCTAGGAAGCATTTGTATCGGAATCCCATTACTGACTCTATCTTCCAATCTATTTCGGGCAGCGGATAGTAATCTTTCTGGCAAGATGAGTTGAGGTTCTTAAAGTCAATGCACATTCTCCAACTTTCGTCCGGCTTCTTTACTAGAACGGATTTCGAGATCCACGTCGGATACCGGACGGGTCTGATGATCCCTGCCTTTAGCCATTCTTCCACATCTTTGTTTATGGCTTGGTTCTTTTCTTCCGAGAAGAACCTTTTCTTTTGTGCTATTGGTTTATCGTTGACATTCACGTTAAGTTTATGCTCGGCCATCCATCGGGGTACACCTGTCATATCCGATGGCTCCCATGCGAACACGTATTTGTTGTTTCTGAGCAGATTTATTAGCTGTTTCCGACCTTCCGGAGAGAAATTCTTCCCGATGGTTACCAGTTGATCCGGATAGGTTGGGTTGACCAAAATCTCCTCAGTTTTTGTGACTTCATTCATTATAGCTGCGACCGGGGGAGCTTCGCCCTCCTCTTCTTTCTTTAACAAGAATTTTTCTTCTAACTTTCTGCACTCGGATATGATGACTGACCGGGTGACCAGAGTTGCTACTCCTCGTGGCGTTAGGAATTTCATCATTGCATGTATGGTCGAGGGGATAGCCCTTAGTTCTTTGATGGCTGACCGCCCGAGTATAATGTTGTATGGAGATGGGGATCTGACCACTGCGAACTTCATGGTCGTTTGGCGATATAATCCTTCGTTTCCGAAACATACTTCTAGCTCGATTTTCCCCAACGGTTTGATAGCTTCTCCAGCAAACCCCACTAATGGTATGTTTGTCTTTGTTAACCGAGCCCGAATGGAGGAGTTAAGATTGAGGAAGCAGTGCTCGTACATTACTTCTACCGTGGCACCTGGATCTACATAAACCCTTCGGACCGTATAGCTTCTACCTCCGCTTCGATAATTAGGGGCTCATCGGAAACGTCTCCGGGTAGTATTGGGGGAAAGCTGATCGGAGCGTTCATCCATTTTTCTTCATGATCCATGGTCTTACGTTCTCGTTTGCTTTCACTGTATCGAACCATATTGATAATACGCCCCTGATTAGTCTGATTGTTGCCTCGCGGCGGGCCCCTGTCCCTTTGCCGGACATCTCTAATGAGGTGATCTAGCTTCCCTATTTCTATTGCTTTCTTTAATTTCTCTTTTAAGTTATGAAAATCCTTTGTGAGGTGTCCCTTCTCTCCGTGATAATCACAATATTTGTCCATGTTTTCTCTCGATGGTCTCCCCCTCAGCGGAGGGGGTGCCGGGAGTCTGAGTTGATGCTCCGTTGCCAAAATCTCCTTAGGAGCCTTAGTGAGTACATTTAGATCTATTGGCCTAGTATCCCTTCGGTGTATATCATTACGTGTATAATCTGTCCGGTAATTCATTCGATTGGTTTTGTCATTTCTTGCCGGAGCATAGGGTGCATAGTGATCATTTCGATGAGTCCGGAACTCCTCCCGACGATTAACACGTCTTCGATCTCCACGAAAGGGGGGCCGTTGGGAGCTTTGATCATTCCTGTTATAAGTATACGGCTGATGGTCCCTTTTGTAAGCGTCCATCTTTTCTCCTTTTGGTACCTCGGCCGTACGATAGGCCTTTTCGGAACTGACGAAGTCGTCGACTCTGATCATCATTTTGGTTACAGTTTTAGGAATCCTTTCAGAGAACCTTTTGGCTAGCTCCGGGCATTTGCACCCATCGATGAAGGAGGATATCTGCATGATCTCTGGGACTCCCGATATACGGCTTGCTTCGTCCGTCCATCGCTCCTTGAACTCGGATAGGGCCACGTTAGCCAGCCGGGTGATTTTCGTGATTTCCGTAGGGTCTCTGACACACTTTCTGCAGAGGGCGAATCTCTGCACAAATTGCTCACATAGTGTTTCCCAACCGTCAATGCTACCCCTCGGTAGGCGGTCAAACCATCCCCTTGCTGCATCGTCCAGAGTTTGTTGAAACATCATGCACCATATTGGCATGGGCCACGAACCCGACTGAGCCGCCCCTTCAAATCTAGTGATATGATCGTCCGGATCCGTGGACCCATCGTACAACTTCAGATGGGCTGGCATTGTATACCGAGTGTTTTTGGGACTGGAGAACTCAAGGATTCTCCGGGTAAAAGGACTTTTAGATGCTGCCTTGAAAGGTTTGGACAAGTCGTCAGTTTCATCCTCTTCGGCTCTTTTGGCTCCGTTGTCCTGAGACTCACCATCGTCGAAGTCAAGTTGGATTGGTTTGATCGGTGTTTCGGCTCCGGTATTGTATTCTTGGATGAGAGCTTTTAGTGCAGAGATTTGGTTTTGTATTTTTTCTATGTTGCTGTGAGAGTTGTTGTCATTGTTCCTTCCGCTACCTTCAGGTGTTACTGGGGTTAATCGAACATCCAGGTCCAAACAATGTAGCTTTGTAATGCTGCTGTTTATCTTTTGACTGAAGTGTTTCCTTCTTCTGTAGCCTAAAAAGGGATCCAAGAATGGTAATGTCGCTCACAATGGTTTAGAGCTGGTTTTCATCTAGAAGTGATCCATATACCTGAAATCATGTTCAGCAGCTGAGAGATGTAGTTAAAACACATGAAAGGTATCATTACTATAAGTATAGTTCACATATTTAATGAAGGAAAAACTATGCCATGTATGCGTTTGTTTAGCGTATCTAACATATTTGCACACTTAAGAGATTTTGGTGGCTAGAGTGGCTAACTTATAAATGCATTTGATTGCATTTCATTCAACAAATGTTTGTATTAGGAAGTAAGTTTTAAACAACAGTTGTGAAATTACTAACCATGATATGCAGATTGGCCTATAGACATACTCCGATGATGTTCAAAAGACATAGTTAGAAGACAGTATATACTTATTTACGTTTCTACTAAATGATTTTATGATACATGTAGATAAAGCATGAGCAAAATATCTGTTGGCTTAAAGAGGCACATGCAAGCAAAAGTCCTAGTTGGGGATAGTTATATGGCAATCTAGGTTTTCGAAGAAAGGATTATATGCGACATCCAAAGTGGTATAATGGGTGAAAAAAGAATTATTTAACATATCCCTTTGTCCATGCTAGAAGCGGAAGCCTTTTGAGCTGTGAAGATAGCTAGGCGAGTAGTCATTCCGATCACAGCTAATGCAATATGCGTCCTGACATTTTTTTTACCTGCACATTCTGTAATAAAGTAAACTAAAGGACTGAAGAATTTTTTTGCAAAGTTGTATTTGCACTTTTAGATACATAATTGTGATCTGCTCTTTCTGCTAATACATGGCATTCAGAATACTTTAAGCCTGGAACAACACTACAGTTTTTTGATTTTAAGCTCATTTGGTTGAAGCATGCGCCATTAGTGTTCACCACTTGATGACTTTGTGACATCGAAACATTATCTGTAAGCACGACTTGTATGCCTGGGGCTTACATGGTCATATTCTAATAGTTTTTCTATACAAACACAAAAGGTGTAGAAATAAATCAGTACTAAACCGTGAAACGGTATACACCATGGCCCCTCAGTTAACTTACTTTGGGTAGTTCGATTTGTTAGGCGGTCGCCACCCAACGAAGCTGTACTTTTATCTGTCTCTTCATCAATACCTATAGCAAGTGTAATTAGGAAATGTTAGATATAATCGCAACTCTAAGCTGTATCATGCCTACATCAAATAACCAATGTAAAAAATGGTTCGTATACTGACATTGTGGAGTTTGATGCCTGCGTCTTTTGTTTCTACGCTGGTCTGCATCTGCATCTGTCGATTCCATTTGAGCAATAGCAGTAGAAGATGGGTCAGCCACAGTTTGATTCCCAACGGTGTTAAACAGATAAGTTGTTTGTTCAGCTGGACGGCGTGCACCGTCAACATTTTTTATGGAACCGATCTCATGAACCGGCACATTGGGTATATAAAAAAACAACATCTTTATTAATGCGTTGGTTGCTCCCAAGCATCAGAACTTTGAAACAAATTAAATTGTGATCAGATGTTGTTCAATAGCGTGAAAAACTTAATATACTTACCTCAATGTCAATATCATGTTGAGTTCAAAAAACGTTCTTATGGAGATATCGATAACCCTCAGCAACACCATGATTGTAGATAAATTGTTGGCATATATCACCTGCAGTGGGTTCACAAAATTTATTGACGTGTTGCATGGGGTTGATTATAAGGTCAATAAGTGTGAAGAGCTTGGTAAATGTAAGTATATTCGAAGCTATACCTCAACTTATGCGATATTCGATATTAAAACCAAAAGATGAAGCTGTTTGACTTGCTCATTCAATAGCAGCATCTATTATCAATGTTTTTGAATTAGAACTGATTTGATATGAAAATGAGCATATCCTTCAAGATTTGCAGAAAGTTTGCATCCGCTCAGCGATGTCCTAGTCCAAAATATTTCAGAAGTTAAACTTAAAATCAGGAAAAGAAATCGTCCCTCTTTGCCAAACAGCCCCTAATATAAAAGGCATTAGTATTCTAAAAAGTTTAACGAAAGTTGCAACTTCAGTGCGATTTTTGTGATGACAATGATCAGATGATCTAAAGTTATTATCGTTAAAAAAGGACATTGACTTGTACTCTATTCCATCTATTTTCTGTCAAAATAATTCATTTTCTAGCTCTGCTCATTTGTAAATGTATATCTTAGGTGCTTATTATGCTTGAGAATAAGTAAATTTCCGCAAGTAGATAAGTACTTACTGAAACAGCCAGCAAGCACACCTCCTCTACCTCATGGCTCGACATCCTACCCAAAATCTGCAAGAACATATAAAATTCAATAATCTTAAATTTACAATTAGTAGCAAATGTGAATCAGTATATCGTAAATGGGACCGACACATTGGGTACCTTTTGATATCAAAATTATGCGTTCCAAGACATTCATCCCAATGAGAACAGTCATCCTGAAAAGGAAGTACCTATCAATAAACATAAAAGCAATAGAAGTTATTAGTGCTTCTCCAAAAGTAGTTGCTAATGTAAAAGCTGATAATAAAATAAAGTTACAATTTGCTGCTGCGACCTTCACTGATGCTCAAGTCTAGACCTTTAACCTTTACAGACCGTTGGTTTTTTTCAAATTTAGGACACAACTTCAGCAACTCTACATTGACAACACACAAAAAACAATGCTCAACAACTTTTTTTCCAGTATTCATTATCAATTACAGCACTATATAAACAAAACAAAGCCACATGGTCACGCATCGAGCACTTTGACAATAACCATCGTAATTCACATAAAGCATACACCTTTTTGTGAACATCATCTTTTCCCCAAAATTGAATGCTAAAACGTAATATGAAAACTACAAAAGAATAAAAACAGAAACAACTGTGATGATAACTAACTCCATACAACCTAAAGTAAAAAATCCTTAAATATTCTTAATCACTGCCAAAACATTCTAAATCCTTAAAAACATAACCATGATTATTACCTTCTACATGTCTTTATAGATTTACGACCTGATAACGGAGAGTTACTTAATTAGAAGTTACCAAGGGCGAAAACCTTTTGTGCCACATGGAGAATGATGATGTGCTAAACTTACTTGTTTATGAAAATCTCCTATCTGAATGAAAATGTTTTCTCGCACAAATCCGAAACCCCCTAAACCTCCTCCCTATGTGTCTCATCTTTGAAATCAAATAAGACCATTTATTTGGCTTCGAAACTGGAAAACTAAAAAACATTAATAAAGCCTCTAAAACCAAAATTGTCAGTTCGCTAACTCCTACGACACCATAAATTATTTCCAGTACGGTAACCTTATTCCGCACATAACAAATGAAATAGTAACACACCAGTGAGAGAACAATTTTATGATGCCCACAACAGTAAGAAATAAAAAAGTAACAAATCAATCATCCAAAACATCCAGTCATTCAATTACATAATGCGCAACAGCTAAAGTACATGTATGGGACAACAATGGGGCGCAAGTTAAACACAAAACAATCACGCGCAAGTGATGCGTGGTTTTGTGACCTTACAACAGGTTTTACCTCTCGAGGGATCTCAAGAGGCTTACAACCCCACTAGGCAGTGTACCTGACCGATGTAGTATAGGATAGTGGTAAGTACGGGGGATTGATCGTTCTCTCACAGGGAATAGTGTTCGTTAGGATAGAAAAACTACTCTAATAGATCTAAGGGTGGAAGGTAAGATTCTTTTTGTATTTTTATGTTTTATGGAAAGCAAGTAAAATCTCGGTTTTGGAAGAAGGGCGGAATTAGTTGCTAGTCAACTAACCCAAGTTTACTACTTATGCAAATTAAAATAAAATAAATATTTAAACTATTGTGGCTGTGAAAACAATAT
>LBNU01000867.1:136750-149301 GCA_014162995.1 Artemisia annua | reverse complement strand
GGATCTTGCCTAGGTTCTAATTTATCGCTCATAATCCAATTGTAGTAAAGCCTAGACATGATATTCATTGGGGCCCTCAAATCGATATAAGTATGCTCTCTAAACATATGACCAATCATGCATGGGACTTTCACATTCATATAGTTCCCCTTCCTAATCCATGGGTTTTTTCGATACTTAGCGGGACAAGGATACTTCAAGAGGAACTTATGGTGACTTAGCTCGGTTTTGGTTGGGAAAAAGTTCTCAAAGAGACTAAAGTCATTCCTAGGCTCAAAGTTATCTAGGCTTGTGCTAGTCCTAAACTCGATTTCGTTCTTGATTAACTCATTGAGTTCTCTTAGCTCACTAATCTCATTTACAATCCCTTTCTGCAACAAAGTAATCGCCTTGGGTAGAAAGAATCTAGCTAGGAAACGGGTGGTAAGATCTTTCCAAGAGGCGATGGAGTTCACGGGTAATTGCTCCAACCATTGTCTGGCATGGTCCCGCAGAGAGAATTGAAAGAGAAGTAATCGGGTTATCTCTTGCGTAGCAACATCAAGGTTTATGGAATCTATGATTTTAAGGAAGTCCTTGAGATGTTGGTTAGGATCTTCGGAACGAAGTCCATGGAATGCGCATCCGCTTTGCACCAACCGGATGGTGTCGGATCGCAAGGGAGTGACATTGGCTCCTTGAGTGAGCTCAATGGTGTTTCGATAGCCAAGGTGGCTAGGTCGGGAATACTCTCCTAAGGTGCGGGGTCTAGGAGGTTGGTTTGGTTGTGGTGGGTGGTTTGGTTGAATTAGGTTGTTGGGATCAAGGATGTTACCACCTTCCATGATGGCGGATGGTAAAGATTACGAACAAAAACACGAAGAAAAAGATAGACTAAAGAAAATCCTAGAAAAAGAAAATAAAAATCTCACTAGAAAGGAATCTAGTGAGTAGACCTAAAGAAATAAAAATTCTACCTAAACAATAACTATTCCCCGGCAGCGGCGCCAAAAACTTGATGCGTGGTTTTGTGACCTTACAACAGGTTTTACCTCTCGAGGGATCTCAAGAGGCTTACAACCCCACCAGGCAGTGTACCTGACCGATGTAGTATAGGATAGTGGTAAGTACGGGGGATTGATCGTTCTCTCACAGGGAATAGTGTTCGTTAGGATAGAAAAGCTACTCTAATAGGTCTAAGGGTGGAAGGAAGATTCTTTTTGTATTTTTATATTTTTTTGAAAGCAATTAAAATCTCGGTTTTTAGAGGAAGGGCGGAATTAGTTGCTAGTCAACTAACCCAAGTTTACTACTTATGCAAATTAAAATAAAATAAATATCTAAACTATTGTGGTTGTGAAAACAATATGGAGAAAATTGTGTTTACTTAGATTTCATTACTCCCTAACTATCTTTTACCGGTTAATTGATATGTGTGTTACTTGTGTGGATGAAGGGTGTATTCCTAATAACTCATGGAGTGGCATACATATCTCTCCAATTCTATGAGCTCTTATCTCGCCCTATGCCATGCACGGCACAACCATAGGGGTTGTAAACAGTGGCTCATGCGTTAAATACTACCTTAATAGCCTAGTATGCCTTGGCTACATGTTTCCCAAGACGTTCAAGCACGTTACCATAAAGGAGGTTGGCCAGTTTTCTTGAGCCTAACATTGATGGAACAATCATCCCAACAAACAACAACACACACCAATCAACCAATAATTAATAGTTAGGTTTCATTAGATCTAAGCAAACACTAGAGAATTTAGCTACACATGTTAATTAAAAGACAAGCAAAAGAGATAATCAACCAACACATAGACATATTGATTGAATTAAAGTGAAGACTTATCTTTAATTAAGCATGAGGGTTCCAAGGGTTGGAAACCCTAAAAAGTACAGAAAATTCGACTTTAGGGTTTGCCCTAAAAGTTCTCCACAAAGTTCCACACTAATGAATGAAAATTAGAAAACTATATATAGATTTTACACTCTGACGGCGTCAAGTTATAAGGGCTAACGCCGTCAGCTCGCCGCCAATAAGTTTCTTGGATGGCCTAGATCTACTTCTGACGCCGTCACCTTATAAACTCTTCTGGGCCGTCACTCTTTAACTTTACTCCTGACGGCCTATAATTCCTAACACCTGACGGCGTCAGGTGATAAATCCTCTGGCCCGTCATTTGAAAATTGGATTCCACTCTTTTGTCAAGACTTTCTGACGGTGTCACCTTGTGACTTCTAACGCCGTCAGGTTATAAATCACCATCTTTTGAGACTTTGTCGTTTTCTTCACTTTTATGCTCCAAAAACGTCCGAATATGCATGTTTTCCAGAATTCCTCTCAAGAGTACCTAAAATGACAAAAGGAACGATTTAAGGCAATATTTGATCACATTTATACGAATTAGGGCTTAAATGACCCCCTAAAAGCGTAACACTTTTCGTCTCATCAGCAAGTAAAACATACTGGGGTCATGTTTGATGGTAAATGAGTGTATGTTAGATATAACTATCTGTGCAGAGTGCTCTGTCACATGTTCAATTTTGTGCGTTATAGTATACTACAGACGACCATGGTGTAGTTTGGATACTTAAGTTCATTTGGGCATGATATCGTGCTTTAGATACACAATTTTGCATCATCATTATCAATGAACACATATAACGCACAAAATATAAACATCAAATGATTAAATTATAAAAACTATCAATAGATTTATCAATAATATAGCTCACTTATTTTGGCATCTGGTTTTTCGATATCGTCTTCTTCGGATACTTCTTCCTTAACTTCGATTTCTTCTTCGACTTCGATCTCTTCGTATTCGTATTCGTATTCATCTTTTCATATTATGGAGAATCATCAAGAAAAAAACAACTAACTGAGTGCATCACTTTTGTACTTTTTCTGTTTACCTAATCAAATTATAAAATGATTTCAGTGATCTTACCGGCTTAGTGACATTATCTTAGTCATCTATAGCATCTGTAAACTTTTCAACATCCTGGTCATCAATTACCCATGCCTGAGCAAGAGGTAAACTGCGAGTGTCACACATTTTTCAGAGCACCCAAGATTTTATACACCTCAATTCCCCCGGAAACCTGTATAAGAAAGATACGACACACATAAGGAATCCAAAGCAAAAGAAGGTTCAGATGCAAAAAAGAAAAAGAAGGCCTAAATATTAAAATTTAGCAATGGAATGTTAGTTAATAAATTAGCAAGACCCAACTGACATTCGATGTAGGACCATACTGATTGGATTTTCATATCAAATGGGCATTCCCAATTTAATATAGTCGGCGGCAATTTAATGCTTATTTTCTAATAAAATTATCATAATCAAAAAACACAAACTCGAATCCGAAACTGAATCAAACTTAATGTAAGGAAACCGAAGTATTAACAATAACCAAAAGAAAATATTTCGCATACCAATTCCTCGACCTGCTCAGTAATCCATACAACCTGTAATTCGTTGAAAAACAACAACAAAGTAGATTATTTTGTTGTTTCTAATCCAAATAGGTTGCTAAGAACACAGGAAACCATATCGTTTACCTTAATACCAGGGAGTTGACGGTTTCCTTTTTTTTTACCTGCCAGCCATTGTTGCAAATCTCCAAATAAAGCTCATTCACGTATGAACGCCATCTGTATCCACGCAGAAAAGGACATGTAATCCGAAATGAGAAAACCTCGTAGGCCCAAAATAATCAAGTTTACGCGAATATTTTAGATCTTTCTAATATAAAACTTTAAATCAAATGAATACAGATAGAAAGCGTACATTCAAATAGAAGTTTGACATAAAATCGAAAGATTCTTTCTTTCTTTTTTCATTAGTCTAAAACTAAGAAGTTGTTGGAAAAAAATCATGAATTTCAGTGGTTACCTTTAACCCGGAACAGAAGCAGGGAAAAAAACCAAGAATATGTTAGGCTGAAAAAAAACAAATAATTAACACGAATCCTAAAATGCATTTGACGCATATTTCGTTGTACACATACATAAAGATCGAGATTCAGATGTTTCTACCATACCTGGACCGTGGAATAGCAATGGCTGCAACTGCTGTTACAGTAAAAGCTAGAGAGTTGCCCTCGCCAAATAACTGGTCCCATGGTCTGCTTCCAAGAGAGTTCAAAACCTATTTGTGAATGCAAACATCTCAAGATAATAAACAATAAGTATAAAAGCTACATAACTCTTAATTAGAATAGTTATGTGCAACTGAAACATCTCGACACCATCAAATAACTCCCTTACTCCAACCAAACAACTCACTTTCGGGACCAACAGGTTTTTGCCAAGCCCAGGCCCCTTAAACTATAAAATCCCACAATCCGGATAAGTTCCGGCGTCTCTCACATTTGCCTCTCACCCTCTCTGATCAACCGACTGTATATCCGACCAAGCAACTAACGGCCACCCGCAACCAACGACTATCACAGAAACTGCATATGGCAATTATAAATTTATACATTTACCAGGGATAACTTAAGCCCAACAAAGTAGCCTTTTGCTTTAGCCTTGGGTTTAATAAACATGTAGCAGAACAAAAACAACCAGACAAAGAAAATAGGCATACCATTTACCATTAGAATCATTCTGAGATTCTTCTTTCTTATTCTAAAAACACATACATACATACGTTCACATCTGTACCACAACAGGATGATCATCACGTAATGGCTCAGAAAGGCGAGCGCTGGCCATGGCTGCAACCACCACTCGGGTAAGGCTGGCCTGCCAAGAGACTGACGCTGCCAAAGTAATCTTGTTGAAATAACCTAGGCTTGCAAATATAGGAACAAAACCGAGCACCGGCCATGACTGCAACCATCAATCGGGTAAGGTTGCCCCGCCAAGATACCGGTGTTGCTAAATCAAGGTCATAAAGAGTTTGAACACAGATACTTATCATCATTGCCTGTATGTATGTGTTAGGCATTAAATAGGCGAAACACCTCTTCATCATTGCCTTGGAAACATTGATCATGCATACTCGATTTTAATTAGATACGATAAATATAAAGAACGACCAACCCAAAAAACGGCTCAATTTTAAGCAGGATCAGACCAGCGACAATGGAAGTGGTACCCGTAAAACGCCATGGCTGCAACCATGTGGTTACCCCGCCAAGGTACGTTTTTCGGAAAACTACACTTACCTAGAAAAACAAACCTTAGGTAACCATGTTTGCACACATATGTGGTGCGAACGAAAACAGCCAAGCCTAGGTCACCATGATTGCAAAATACGGAATGTGCTGCCATCCTATGGCTGCAATTATGTCAACAATCAATAATCAGCTTCACATGAAATTTCATGCTTATTTGCACCGACACACACATACGCTAAGGCCTATATTTTACATAACACTTTCAGAACAAATTTTATACATCAAAATATACTTGTTTTTATCCAAGATCCAAACACATTTGTTTTTTTTTTCATCCATCCCTGCCACAAACAATTTTAACAATCATCACAAACAATTTAACAAACCTAAAAAAATTAGACCTCTTCCTGATTGTTTTTTTTTTTCTTCTTATGATTTGCTTCAAAAAAAAAACTAATGCAGGTACTATTTCTTAGGTAGCCTAAAAGGGCTTATTTATAAGTACAATAAGTAAATATAAGCAACTCAAACACAACTTAACTGAACTGAAAAAAAAAAAAGTAAAACTTAACTGTCCTCGTCACCATCTTCTCCAAGCTACTTCCCCAATAATCACCTGTAAAGAAAACGAAAGGGTGTGAAACTCAAATAATTTACCAGCAATTCATCATCATATTATAAACTCACAAAACCTAAAACCGATCATCAAAAAAACCAAAAATAACAAAAACCCCAAAATAAAAAAAAATTAAAAACCCTAATTTTACCTTTTATAATTGTTAAAAAAAACCCTAATTTTATCTGAGAGAAGGTTCTTGACCTCTTTTTTGATCTAATCACACTTGATCTACCAAACCAAAAGAAATATATGGATATAAGAAAACCATGTACTGTAGATACAAACATTTGGCACGTAAAGAACCACAAACTTAATAAAAAATTCATGTTACTGTAACTCCCCTCACAACGCACTGTAGCACAACATTATTTATAATTTTGGTTGGATCGGATTCCGGTTAACCGACGGTGGAATCACCACCCAGTCGGACCCTTGAACAAAGAAAGGTGTGTGAGTTATCGTGAACAGCCACGGTCGGGTACCATCTTTGAGATCCACACAATGGGCTGAAAAAAAACCCGACCCAAACCCAAGGTCAAAGCAAAAGGATTTTTTGTTGGGCTTAGTCAAAATCTGATAAATGTATATATTTATAATTAGTGATTCATAACAACTGAATCCTAATTATAACATGTTAGCATGTTTGAGCGACGTATTGGATACTATAGATACTCAATATATATAACAAGTACACTAATAACATAAGAGTGTTGCATATACATCTTTTGGATTTCTATACGAATGTTCTTAGGGTAAGTTGAACTAAATTAAACCCTATTTGGTATTTATTCATGTATACCAATTATGTCAAGTATTTTAGTTTATAGTTTGTGACTGTATGGCAAGCATAAGTAGCCTACACACTAAATAAAATTGTCAGATTTTTATTTAGTAGATGGCTTTAGTTAAACAAAAGTGTGGTCTTAGGTTTTGGATTTAACCAAATTAACCTGCTAATATCTATTATAGTTTTTGATGTTCGGTTCTAGGCAAGGTTTGCATGTATGAGTATGTTACTGCATGATTAATTAATACATGAGGCATGACGCTACGCGCGAAATATAGTTCATTATCATGACTAATTGGTATAAGGATTAGGATTGTCTCAAGTTGGAAAATGAACTTGAGTCAAGTTGGGTGTTTGTAAGCCATTGGATTAAATCCAATGGCTCAAATCAAAAGAAGTTTTTTTGATTTGAGCCATTGGATTAAATCCAATGGCTTACAAACACCCAACTTGACTCAAGTTCATTTTCTAACTTGAGAGGATCTCCCTCCCAAATAAAGATGGCTAATATAGTTTGCGTTATATGTGCATGCTAGTATTGACTTTATGGATTAAATGCTACCGGCCCGAAAATTTATGATCTGCTCTTTAGATGCTAATAATTTGTATATACTAGTCATGAACACCCGTGCGTTGCACCGGGCTATATGTAAGTGTTCATAGTGTATTCTTCGGCCCTTATTTTTACTATTATATAAGTTGTTATGGTAGCACAACTTTTCTAAAATAGTTTATTGACGTGTTATATTGGGTACTTATTTAAGCTCTTTTATTTGATACTTTGAACTTGTGTATGTCATAGGCTTTTTTTTTTTTTTTTTTACCTAAAACGTAAAGTGCAAGGTTTTATTTTGTTATATTTGAAAATTTTTCTTTGAATGATGCACATGGGCTGTATAGAATTTTTCATATAGAAGTTTTCATAGCGTAATATTCGGCATTTATTTTCGTCATTTTATATTTAAGTTGTCATGGTGCCACACATTTGCTAAGCTTTATACGTATTTAAAATACCTTATTGAGTTGCACATGGGCTGTATATAAGTTTTTATAGCGTAATATTCGGCACTTATTTTCATCATTATATATCTAAGTTGTGATTATATCACATTTCTAAGCATGACACACATTTAAAATATTTTATTGACATTAAAAGAGTATATGTGAAGAGACTTTTTTCAAGATGTTACATTAAAAAGAATCTCTTCACATATAATTTTTTAATATGTATAAGTTATATAAATTATTTTAAATATGAAGCGATGACATTAATATTGGACTGACTCAGGACCCATGCAATGCACACATGTTGGATCTAATTGTTTTTTTGTAATGTTCGGGACTAATTTTGGGTTCATGTTTGAAACTCTCATTTTTGGTGAAAGGCGGACTTCGTTGTTCAAATAAATTACATTATTAAAAGCGAACTATAAAACAAATTTCCTTTTTAACAAAACTATAAAAACATAAAACATTAAAGTAATTAGTATATTCAAGAGTATAAATTATAACTCGTATAATAAAAAATCGGATCCAATGACCCAAGTCCGAATCATAAACCCGCTCCAATCAATTAATAGACCCGACATTTAACTAAACACAATTTTCTTCTCCTTTATATACCTCTTCAATTTAGAAGATTCTCATTGTTAAGATGATAGTGTGAAGATATTTTTATTATATACTACCATTTTCAATATGTAACATCGACATAATTTACACGGTCATATCAAATATCAAAGTCACGCAATATTCCAAAAAGTTTAATTAAGAAAGTGACATTAACACACCGCAAGACAAAAAACTGCATTAAGAGCAAAAATATTAAAATGCACCAACAAAGTGTAGTAATAATGATTGACTAAAAATTGACTGCTCGTCACATTATTTTCAATAAACTTACTTGCTAACGAATCAATAGTATTAGCCCGTTTATCGGTATTACATGAAGTAAAATATTGCATGTTTAATTTGTAACGTACTATTAATATGCATGCTAAGTATTCATTCCACCGGCGCTCGTGGCGTTGTTCTTGTTGTTGTTGTTGTTGTTGTTGTTGTTGTTGTTGTTGTTGTTGTTGTTGTTGTTGTTGTTGTTGTTGTTGTTGTCGTTGTTGTTCTTGTTGTTGTTGTTGTCTTTGTCGTTGTTGTTTATTGGCCTTTTGCATGTTTTGTTCTTGATACAATTTTTGTGACTTTTCAATCTCTTTCTTTAATGCTTCTTGACGCGCTGCAAAAAATAATTAGATATAGTTGGTCGTTAATAACTTAAATACAGTTAATCAATATATTGCATTTTCGATCAAAGTAAAAATGTTCGTGCATGTTCCACTTAATTGATAAGACAATGATGTGTAGGATCTCTTAAACCATTAGAGAAGATGATGCTGCTACCAAACCTCCTAAGCACCATCTTTATGTCCTACATTGTTACACACACAAAACACATGTGAAATTTACATAAAACAATATAAATCAATATGCTAAATAAGTAAGACGATATGATGCTTACTTTACCACCATAATAAGTTGTAGCCCAATGTGCACGCAGTTTGGAGGAAGTTGTGGTTTGTTGTGTGTGATTTTTGACACATTATATAGTTGATAAAATATTTGTAACTCATGGACGGGAAGGTAAAAAGACTAACCACTAATTGATGTGTTTAATTTATGCGTTCATGGCATTTTTGGTTTGTATTCTTTGAGGTTTAGATTACTAAATGTATAGGTCATATGTACTTACCACTTAAGCATGAAACTTAAACCAAGGTACTTACACATGAAGCCTCCACATATCACAATCAATTCATGAGACATTTATTAAGACCACTTTACATTTATAAGACTACTTAGTCTTTTAGTATATAAGATACCATTATAATACATTACTCTGTATTTGATTAAATCTTGATATACTGTAAGGTAAATATGTATGTGTCTCCGATGATTGTTTTAATTAGTCCTTAAAGCTCGTCCTAGATAATATCACTTGTGATCGTAAGATAAATAGGTGAATCAGACCACCTGGTTGTTTTTTTTAATTGTATTATGCGGATATAAGGTTGTTTACGTAAAAACTTCTAACAATGATTGTAAATAATATTTTCTTATGACCAATAAAATGAAAACAGGCTTCTATTAAGTTATTGTTAAGCTCGTACAATTGATACGTTCCACTATTTAAATGAGTATGACCATGTTCGATCAATATCAATATTGTTGTTATGGACGTATTTGAAGTATATATAATTGCATGTATGATATGAATATGATGATTGATGAGCTACTGGATGTGGTAAGATTTAGTGAATAAAATTAATTGTGAATTTTACAATATTACTGTTGAAGAATAAGATGTGTTGGTTAAGTGTCATTGAGTTTGTCATATGTGTGTACATTATCACTAATATTATTTGCTTATGAGACTTGACTAATTGATCAATGACATAAATGTGTTTAGCAAATAGCACAATTTTTTATTTATTTAGTTATTATTTATTTATTTATTTTGGTACAGAACGTGCTTTATTATTTGATACTGCAATAGGCTAATTTGCATATTAATATAATTGTGAGAAGCCACACAGAGCTTATATAAATGTGGTTGGAGAAATATAAGTTTGAATATGATGATATGCTAAGTTCTCCATATAATTCGACTTTTACATAAAGTCAAGAGAAATAGAAGCACGTGTGGTCATAAACTATAAGTTTATGAGCCAAGATTGTTGTATTAATTGGCATGACCGGCTGGACCATCCCGGGTCAATGATGATGCGAAATGTATAGAACAATAATAAGTTTCTTCAAAGATAATTGTTCTCGATGGAAGTTAATTGTTCATCTATCACCACTAAGTTATAGTAAGGACTTTGTCCTAAAGTTTCGAAAAGATTATAAAGGGGATGTATGTAAGCCTATACATCTGCCATGTGGATCATTTTGAAATTTAAAATCGATGCATCGTCAAAATGATTATTCAAGACGCAATTTAAGGTTAGCGTGATGAATGGCTCGTCTTATAAAATGCGAGCATGGTTTTCCAAATTGTATCTTTGGAAATGGTGGTGAATACTTTCAAATATTAGGCGATTATTGGAATTAGTGTTGAACATAAAAGTAGCCCATGTTCATACGCGAATTGCTTTTGTTGAAACGTTTATAAAACGTCTTCAATTGATTGCAAAGCCAATAATATTGTGAGAACAAATCTTTTGGTTTGTGGGGCATGTTATGAAATATGAATTCGCATATTGCCAAAAATCTATAATGAATCCTCCCTATTAGAATGGTTTTTGTCACGAACCATATATTTCTCATACAAAGTTTTCGGTAAATGTGCGGAACTTGTATTGTAAATCCACCACAACGCACACAAATATGGGATGATGAAATTGATAATTCATTCAGGGGGAGAATGAGCAGCGAGAATTTTAGAATGAATTATGATATTATAAATGTTGATCCTCACACTAATGAAAATGAACTTAAAGTTTAAGGAACAATTTACATTCCTGATCTAGTAGTTGCCAGACAAGTTTTGTGACCTAAATAAAGTGACTAGATAATACATACGCTGCTGATGCTCCAATTAAAATGTGTATCCCAACATTAAAACCAATGATTGATAGTAAGTCTACGGCACGTCTGCAACGTGATAGACTAATTGATTCCAAATAAATCCTCGAATGAATAAATGAAATGGAGCAAGAAACTTAAGATGGTCAAATCGAGGTAATAAGACCCCATAATAGTATTGTAAAGACACACAAGACATGAAGGTTCTTGAAAAAATCCCGGGTAAATGAAAATCCATGAGATCTCAATAAATAAATGTCTAGTAAAGTGTGGAATCGAAAAGTAATGAATCAATGTCGATAGTACTATTGTATATGATAATAGGCATGGTAATGATTATGTAAATAAATAAGATAGCTGATGAGGCGAAAAGTGTACCGCTTTTCGGGGGTCATTTAAGCCCTAAATCGTATTTATTTGATCAAATATCGCCCTAAATCGTTCCTTTTGGCATTTTAGGTACTTTGGAGAGAAATTCGGGAAAAGGAAGCATTTTGGACATTTTCGGAGCATAAAAGTGAAGAATTCGACAAAGTGTCAAAAATCTGCTGGAACAATACCTTGACAGCGTCAAGACCATGCTTGACGGCGTTAGGCCTTGACGGGCCAGAACACAATTTTAGAGATTAAAGGGGGACGGCGTCAAGAAGGCCATCAAGAAACCCTAACCACGGCGAGGTGACGGCATCAAGTCCATAACGTGACGCCGTCAGATCTGTTTTTCTATATATATTCGCATAATTTTTAGTCATAAGTGTGGAACTTTTTAGAGAGAAACCCTAGACGATTTTTGCAGCTTTTTTAAGGGTTTTATACCCTTGGATCTCTCATGTTACATTGAAGATAAGTAATCCATTAATCATTCAATATGTCTATGTGTTGTTTAATTCTATCTTACGCTTGTATTTTGTTTAACATGCTAGGCTAGATTTTCTTTGTGTTTGCTTAGATCTAGTGAAACCTAACTATCAATTAATGATTGAATGGTGTGTTATTAATTGTATTGGATGGGTGATTATCGATGTTAGGGTTAAGAAAACGAAACTTCCGGTTGTAACAGCTTGAAAGTCTTAAGAAAATGAACCAAGGTGTACTAAGGTTATTGATGTATTTATGCATGAGGATTCTAGTCGATCCCATGTTACAGGAGCTTCTAGCGGCTCGAAATAGATGTAGTAGATCTCAAGAGTAGGGGAATCCGTACATACCCCTACGATGAATTAAGGATACAAGCCGTCATCACCGCAATTAAGAAACACAATCAATCGGTAAAAATAGTGGAGAAGGAAACTAAGTAACCCCACACTTCTCTCACATAGTTACGTTCACAATATACTGCGTGTATTATTTATTTTTATTTGCATAGAGTAATTTGGTTTAGTGACAGCACAATCCGCCCACCTTAAAACCGACGATTGTAACTTCTTTCCAAAAAATAAAAATACAAAA
>LBNU01000867.1:107500-136627 GCA_014162995.1 Artemisia annua | reverse complement strand
GTTATTTTATTTTATTTGCATTAGTAGTAATTTGGGTTAGTTGACTAGCAACTAATTCCGCCCACTCTTTAAAACCCGAGATTTTACTTGCTTTCCAAAAAAATATAAAAATACAAAAAGAATCTTCCCTCACCCCTAGACCTATTAGAGTAGCTTTTCAATCCTAACGACACTATTCCCTGAGAGAACGATCAATCCCCCTGTACTTGCCACTACACTATACTACATCGGTCAGGTACACTGCCTGGTGGGGATTGCAAGCTTCTCAGGATCCCTTGAGAAGTAAAACCCTAGTGCGTGGTCGCAATCCCACGCATCAAAGTTTTTGGCGCCGCTGCCGGGGAATAGTTATTGTTTAGGTTGAATTTTTATTTTATTAGGTCTACTCACTAGATTCCTTTCTAGTGAGATTTTTATTTTAATTTTTTAGGTTTTGCTTTAGTCTATCTTTTTCCCAAATCCTCCGCTTTAAACTTCCTTGGCCAACATGGTAAACGGGAGATTTCTCCAGCCATAGAGTCACTAGGAGTCGTAGTTCATTAGGAAACCTCATCCAACCTTACGCAGAACCTGAAAGGGAAATGCATAGGTTTGAGACAACGCTTTTCAATGTCTGAACCAATTGGTATCGCCCTCAATTTTGATGAAGCCCTTTCTGAGGAAGAATCCAATCACCACACCACACCCTCTAGCCCTCAATCTCGTGTAAATGAGGAAATTCTGGGAAATCCCCTTCCCAAGTGCCTCAAAGATTATTTGTCCCTTACCCCTTGTGGTTTTTCCAATGCTATCGTTTTTCCAAATGAACACACGAGTGGGGTCTTGCGTGCAACCGATGTTTGGCTCGTCCAAAGTGTATGCAAGTTACACGGATAGAAAACTGAGGATCCAATCCAACACATCAAGGACTTCCTGAAAATAGTGGACACCCTCCATATGGACAGAGCCACTAGAGATACCTCCCGACTTCGATTCTTTCCATTCACCCTTTATGAAAAAGCCAGAGATTGGTATAACCAACTTCCCTCCGAGTCCAACTTCACATGGGAACATCTTATCTCTAAATTCTATGAGAAATTCTTTCCCATAGGAAGAACCTCAATATTGAGGGACGAAATCCTTCGCTTCCATGTTGAACTAGCCGAACCTATTCACAAATCTTGGGTTAGATTTAAAGATCTAATCAGACAAGTCCCTCATCATGGCATTGAACTCTGGCTTCTTGTCCAAATCTTTTATGACAGTGTTTCTAAGAACGACCAATTGGGCATTAATAATTCATTAAAAGGAAAAATAGCCAAGTTAAGCGCTGAGGAAGGATGGAATAGGATTGAGGAATATGCAAATGATCAGGACGATACTCTGGATGAACCCGATTCGATCATGAGAGCTTCCAAGATCATGGAGGAGCCTTCTTTTGATAACCGGTTGAGTAGGTTGAATGTATCGTATCTAGACAAGTCGCAACCAGCTAAACAATTATCAAACCCATATTTAATCTGTGATCAATGCGGTGGCCCGCACGAAGTGGAGGAATGCGGGGATGATGTCACCACCGAACAAGCATGTTTGTCAAGCCACGACATCTTTGATGACCCCTCCCTCCTAACTTTCTACCAAAACAATGATCTTACCCCTTGGGGAAATCTTAAGAGAAGTGAGGAAGGAGGAGAATATCCTGGCTACAAGGTNTCTTGTCCAAATCTTTTATGACAGTGTTTCTAAGAACGACCAATTGGGCATTAATAATTCATTAAAAGGAAAAATAGCCAAGTTAAGCGCTGAGGAAGGATGGAATAGGATTGAGGAATATGCAAATGATCAGGACGATACTTGGGATGAACCCGATTCGATCATGAGCGCTTCCAAGATCATGGAGGAGCCTTCTTTTGATAACCGGTTGAGTAGGTTGAATGTATCGTATCTAGACAAGTCGCAACCAGCTAAACAATTATCAAACCCATATTTGATCTGTGATCAATGCGGTGGCCCGTACGAAGTGGAGGAATGCGGGGATGATGTCACCACCGAACAAGCATGTTTGTCAAGCCACGACATCTTTGATGACCCCTCCCTCCTAACTTTCTACCAAAACAATGATCTTACCCCTTGGGGAAATCTTAAGAGAAGTGAGGAAGGAGGAGAATATCCTGGCTACAAGGTTAGGAGCACTTTTGAAGATGATCTTGGGCATTTCACACTCGAAAAGAGTCTGCAACTGAAAGGTCTCAACAACCTAATCACTAGCCAACAAAATGAGTGGAGAACCCAATTCGCAGAACTCAACGCCACTCTTGATAGCCTTGAACAACCTTAAGTGGGTCAAAAAGACCCCTTACTCGCCATCACCACTCGTGCTGGAGCGACTACTAAGGATCCACCTTACCCAGCTCAACAGTCTAACGTTATGGAGCCCGACACTCCCCACGAGGAAGAAAGTACTGTGAATGATGGGAATCCCGAGCAACCCCCTCCAGTAACCCCCTCTCCACTTACTCCGACCAAACAGCCCACTAAAGTCCCATATCCGTCCCGCCTCAAGAATCAAAAGGTCGAGAATGATGAAAAGAGATTCTTGTCATACTTGAAGGATTCGGTCGTCACCATACCCCTTCTTGATGCATGTTACCATATGCCCAAATATAGTACATACTTCAAGAAGTTGCTAACCAACAGAAAAAGGCTCGAGGGTCTTGTAACCCTAGGAGAGGAATGTTCCGTGGTAACCCAGCAAGGACTACCCAAGAAGGTGGACGATCCCGGGAGTTTCACCTTGCCCTGCTCCATAGGATCTCTTTCAGTCAAGAATGCTCTAGCTGACTTAGGGGCAAGTATCAATCTCATGCCGCATTCCATGTTCCTTAAATTGGGGTATTCAGGATTAAAACCAACCCGTATGAACATCCAACTAGCCGATAGATCGGTCAAATACCCCTTGGGGATATGTGAAAACGTGCTTGTTAAGGTAGGGAAGTTCAAATTTCCAGTTGACTTCGTCATCCTTGAAATGGAGGAAGATGACCTAGTGCCCATCATTCTAGGAAGACCATTCCTAGCAACTGCTCGTGCTGTGATTGATGTTCATGCTGGCAAACCAATAAGTAGGGGCCGATAGCTTAACCTTCGACATCAAGGACACAATGAATCTTTCCTTCGAAGCAGCTAACCGGCTGTATTGCATCGGAGAAGTCGACGAACTAACCGACGTGATTGACAATTGTGCAGATGAGCAAATAGAAGCTGGTTGGTTGCGAGACGAAGCTCCCTTACCCATCTTAGAGGAGGAAAAGACTATGGATGTTAACGCAGTCTCCTTCTATCCCAAACAAGAAATCGAACAGCTTGAGCTTCGTAAACCTGAGAATAAACTTAAACCATCCGTTGTCGAGCCACCCACGTTAGAACTCAAGGAACTCCCAAACAATCTTGAATATGCTTTCTTCTAAGGAGAAGATCAACTTCCGGTAATCATAAACTCTTCTTTGAAAGGTGAACAAAAAGATAAACTCTTAGGAGTTTTAAGAAAATATAAAGGAGTTATAGCATGGAGTGTAGCCGACATCAAGGGGATTGACTCAACCTTTTGCACGCATAAAATCCTCATGGAGGAGGACTATAAACCTTCCGTGCAACCTCAGAGGCGAGTAAACCCCAACATCAAGAAAGTTGTAAAAAAGGAAGTCATCAAACTCCTAGATGCAGGGTTAATTTACCCAATTTCAGACAGCCCATGGGTAAGCCCTGTACAAGTTGTACCAAAGAAAGAAGGAATGACGGTGGTAAAGAACGATAAGGAGGAATTAGTGCCTCAGAGAACAATAACCGGGTGGCGTGTATGCATCGATTATAGGAAGCTGAATGATGCAACCCGAAAGGATCATTTCCCCCCCCCCCCATTCATCGACCAAATGTTGGAAAGATTAGCAGGACATGAGTACTACTGCTTCCTGGACGGATTCTCAGGGTACTTCCAAATCCCTATAGCTCCCGAGGACCAAGAAAAGACTACGTTTACATGCCCTTATGGCACCTTCGCCTACAAACGAATGCCCTTTGGACTATGTAACGCCCCCGCCACTTTCCAACGTTGCATGACTGCAATCTTCCATGAGTTAATCGAAGACAACATGGAGGTCTTCATGGATGACTTTTCAGTCTTTGGAGACTCTTTTGATCGCTGTCTTGCTAACCTCGAAAAAATGCTCAAACGTTGTGAGGAGACTAACTTGGTGCTAAACTGGGAAAAGTGCCATTTTATGGTGAAAGAAGGGATTGTGCTTGGGCACAAAGTCTCAGGAAGTGGAATTGAAGTAGAACGGGCAAAGATTGAGGCTATATCCAAGCTTCCTTATCCAACCACCGTTAAGGCAATCCGTAGTTTCTTAGGTCATGCTGGCTTCTATAGGAGATTCATTAAAGACTTCTCAAAAATAGCTAGACCAATGACTCAGTTGCTTATGAAGGATGCCCCATTCGACTTCTCTCAAGAATGCAAGGATGCATTTGATCGATTAAAGCAGGACCTCACACAAGCTCCGATTATGGTTACCCCTAATTGTGATTTACCATTTGAAATCATGTGCGACGCTAGCGATTACACTGTTGGGGCAGTGTTAGGGCAAAGACTTAACAAACACTTCCAGCCAATTTACTATGCTAGCAAAACCATGAATCCTGCTAAGGAAAACTACACTACCACTGAAAAGGAATTATTGGCCGTGGTATTTGCTTTTGATAAGTTCCGCCAATATCTTGTCCTTTCAAAAACGGTCGTTTTTATGGATCATTCAGCTCTTCGATATCTTTTCACTAAACAGGATGCTAAACCGCGATTAATTCGTTGGATCTTACTATTGCAAGAGTTCGATGTAGAGATCCGTGATAAGAAGGGAGCAGAGAATCTTGCGGCTGACCATCTCTCGCGGCTCGAAAACCCCAGCCGTAGTGAATCCTACAAGAGTGAGATTCGGGATTCATTTCGAAGAGCAACTCATGTCAATAAATGATTCTGAGCCATGGTATGCAGATTATGTAATTACCTGGCAAGTAAGGTCATTCCTGAACACATGAACAGACATGAAAAGAGGAGGTTCTTCAATCAGTTAAAGTACTACTTCTGGGACGAACCTTTCTTATTCCGTAGGTATCCAGATCAAGTAATCAGGCGTTGTGTTTCAGAAACTGAGGCAATAAGAATTATGAAAGAATGTCACGCTGGTCCATCTGGAGGGCATCACGGAATGAACACTACTGCGCGAAAGATTTTCGACGCAGGATTCTATTGGCCTACAATATTTCGTGATTTGAGGGGAATGATACAGACTTGCGACGCGTGCCAAAGAGCTAGGAATATCTCTAGGAGGGATGAAGCACCTCAAAATTATATACAAGTGTGTGAGGTTTTTGATGTTTGGGGAATTGATTTCATGGGACCCTTTCCATCTTCCAGGGGGAATGAATACATCTTAGTGACCATTGATTATGTTTTGAAATGGGTGGAAGTACAAGCCCTTAAGATTAACGATGCTAGGGTAGTCATTCATTTCTTAAAAAAATTGTTCGCTAGGTTCGGCATTCCGAAAGCTCTTATTAGTGACAGAGGAACCCATTTTTGCAACTCGCAAATGGAGAAAGTCATGAAAAGATATGGAGTCTCTCACCGATTCTCCACAGCTTATCATCCTCAAACCAACGGTCAAGTCGAAAATACTAATAGAGCCATAAAAAGGATATTAGAGAAAACGGTCAACCAAAACAGAAAAGATTGGTCTTTTAAGCTCGATGAAGCTTTGTGGGCATTCCGAACTGCTTATAAGACACCAATCGGGACGACCCCGTTCCGTATGGTATATGGCAAGGCATGTCATCTTCCAGTGAAACTGGAACACAAGACATATTGGGCACTTAAGGCTTGTAATTTGGACTATACGGTTGCGGGATCAAATAGATTTTTACAGCTCCAAGAGCTCGATGAATTGAGATTGGAGGCTTATGAATCCTCCATTACATACAAAGAAAGGGCAAAAAGATGGCATGACCAACAGATTAATAAACCCAAGGAATTTTCTGAGGGAGACAAAGTCCTACTATATAATTCCCGTTTAAGGTTATTTCCTGGAAAACTTAAATCTAGATGGTATGGGCCTTTTACTGTAAGGAGCTCCTCTAAAACCGGAGCCGTTGTGTTGGTAGACGATGAGGATAAGGAATTCACCGTGAATATACAACGAGTCAAGCATTATCAAGAGAATAATAATGAAATGATCAATGAGGAAGCTATAACTCTTGATGATGACGTAGGATAGAGTGACTTTGAGTCTAGCTACAAGACTCGTTAATAAAGAAAAGCGCTTCTTGGGAGGCAACTCAAGCTTTGTGTGTTTGTTTGATTTTATTTGCTTCCGTATGTATGTTTTATTTTTATTGTTATTGATTCATGCTTCAAACTATATTGTGAAAATGCTTTATTTTGTTTTTAACTTCATCTTAACTACATATAAAGGTATTTTGCAAAAGATAAGTGTAAGGGAAATCCAAATCGGTTTATAAGAACAAATGAACATGAATCATAATAGTATTAAATTGACATTCGTAATTGTTTGAGTCAAATGCTTGTATCGAGTCATAATGATATTTTGCATGATTTCCAGGAATTAAGAATTGAGTTTTTCCAGAAATTTTCCGGAAACTTAACATGAGAAATCTGTCAGATCACTTCTGACGGCGTCAGGCTCCAGGCTGACGCCATCAAGTTCAGTTTTCTGGAATTTTTTGAAAGTTTTGTTTTTCTTCCGGAATCATAAAATGCTTTATAAGATTTCTAACTTATAAACTCCAGGAATCTGCAAAATATTCATTCCACAAGCATTATATCCTTATACAGATTTATCCCGCCGATGTTATGCAGGTTTTCTTGTTTGTTTTCTCAGGTTTAACAGGTTATTTTGGACAAGAAGATGATTTATATTTCGGAAGGGAAGCTTTGAGTGTTCATTTTCTTGGAAGAAGATCTAACCATGTTACCCCTTTATCTACCGAGCGAATCAGGGGAGTATTTGATTTCATCCTTTTACCTTATTTACTTTTACATCTTATTATTTGAACATTGGGGACAATGTTCATCTTAAGTGTAAGGGGGGGGGGTAAATTACGATACCTTAGAGAATGCAATTACGCTTGATTTTTGTTTTTTTAATGGTAGATGTTTAATAATACTGAAATAAATACCTGTTAGGGTAATTTTAGTGCCAAATTTAAATTTTTTTATAACATTTAGGAGCGAAACTTTGGTCTTAATGAGCGTCTCATGGATAGGAGTTATATGACTAGCACAAAAACTGTACCATTAAAAAAAATTTCACCCCAAATATGTGAGGTTCGCCCCTAGAATTGGTAGGAAAAGCATTCATCTTTAATGCTTGTGTGTGTACTGGTAGCACTTAGATTCTAGAACATGCGTTAGGACCATCCCGAATCCACAAGTGAGACTACATTCGTGTAGTTAGATTTACTACATGATTAGAGGCATTAGGATTAACCCATTGTTTTACACATGTGTTTTTGTTATAATTACTTTGACTTCATTGGTCAAGTAATTCTCCCACACCCTTGCGTTGTACTCATTTTTAGTACACGATACCCCTAGTGCACCCCTCCGAGCCTATCTTTTCGTTTCTAACTTTAAGCATTTTACTTAAAGGAAGAATTTGTTACACCCCACTTAAATGTACACCCAAATCGCCTTAGCCTACCTTGTATGCACTCACCTTTAGTGCATTATTGTGACAACATTTGTTTAAACCCTTAGTTAATTATCTATTTGATTACATGGTTGCTAAGTCGAGTCATATCCTTGTACATATTGTTTTGGGACGATTGGGACTCATGGGTAAAGTACTAGTGTAATGGAGTAATGGGGAAGAACAACATTATTACCCCCATATGTGCTAAATATTTTAAAAGTACTCCAAGTGTTTCGATTATCATAATTCGAGTCATTAGAATAGTTATTTGTAAAGTATGTAAAAGTTCAAGTGTAAGGGGAGAACCGAGGCCCCTATGATGTATTATTTTGGATTGTAGGGCAAGAATGTATGCAAAAAATAGATAAATAAATAAATAAATAAAATAAAATCGAAAAATCAAGAAAAAATACAAAAAAATGAGAAAAAGAAAAGTAGAAAAAACATACGGACTACCATCCCGTTTCTTTTTATGTTTAGTTTATGTTTTGTTAGTTTTTGATTAGCTTAAGTCGAGTCTAGTCTTGGCTTAGCAACGCCATATTGTACATGTAATTAATCAAGATCTTTAACTCGCCACCTGTAAAATATCCCTTTTCCAACAAAACCGTGTTTATCATATCCCTACACCTCATTACAACCCTTTTGTAAAGTCCTCTTTGATAGTTTATCTTAGGTGCTTACGCCTAGTGGAGAAGGTTTTCGATCCTTTCTCAAGCCTATGGTAATCTATTTGCTATGACAGGTAGTGAGAGATATTGTCCATTTTCATTTATGAGATATAATTCTATGACACCTGAGAGATGTGAGTATCTAAACACTACTTGTGAGGTGCTAGTGTGTAATCTCCGTGCTTATTATGATTAAAGTGGAATGATTATTTGTTGTAATTACTTTTATATTAGCGTTAAATGACCCCTAACTTGTATTTTGATTAGAATAAAAGCGCATTTGCTTGAGGACAAGCAAATCTCAAGTGTAAGGGTATTTGATGAGGCGAAAAGTGTACCGCTTTGTGGGGGACATTTAAGCCCTAAATCGTATTTATTTGATCAAATATCGCCCTAAATCGTTCCTTTTGGCATTTTAGGTACTTTGGAGAGAAATTCTGGAAAAGGAAGCATTTTGGACGTTTTCGGAGCATAAAAGTGAAGAATTCGACAAAGTGTCAAAAATCTGCTGGAACAGTACCTTGACAGCGTCAAGACCATGCTTGACGGCGTCAGACCTTGACGGGCCAGAACACAATTTTAGAGATTAAAGGGAGACGGCGTCAAGAAGGCCATCAAGAAACCCTAACCACGGCGAGGTGACGGCTTCAAGTCCATAATGTGACGCCGTCAGATCTGTATTTCTATATATATTCGCATAATTTTTAGTCATAAGTGTGGAACTTTTTAGAGAGAAACCCTAGACGATTTTTGCAGCTTTTTTAAGGGTTTTATACCCTTGGATCTCTCATGTTACATTGAAGATAAGTAATCCATTAATCATTCAATATGTCTATGTGTTGTTTGATTCTATCTTACGCTTGTCTTTTGTTTAACATGCTAGGCTAGATTTTCTTTGTGTTTGCTTAGATCTAATGAAACCTAACTATTAATTATTGATTGAATGGTGTGTTATTAATTGTATTGGATGGGTGATTATCGATGTTAAGGTTAAGAAAACTGGCAGACTTCCGGTTGGTAACATGCTTGAACGTCTTAAGAAACATGAACCAAGGTGTACTAAGGTTATTTTGATTGTATTTAATGCATGAGTGAATTCTAGTGATCCCATGTTAGGAGCTTCTTAGCCGGCTCGACATAGGAGTGAAGTAGGATCTCATAGAGTTAGGGGAAGTCCGTACACACCCCTACGAATGGTATTAAGGAATACAATCCGTCATCCACGCAATTAATACACACTAATCAATCGGTAAAAGATAGTTAGGGAGTAAGGAAATCTAAATAAACACACTTCTCTCCATATTAGTTTTCACAACCATTTACTTTCTTGTTATTTTATTTTATTTGCATTAGTAGTAATTTGGGTTAGTTGACTAGCAACTAATTCCGCCCACTCTTTCAAACCCGAGATTTTTACTTGCTTTCCAAAAAAATATAAAAATACAAAAAGAATCTTCCCTCACCCCTAGACCTATTAGAGTAGCTTTTCAATCCTAACGACCCTATTCCCCGAGAGAACGATCAATCCCCAAGTACTTGCCACTACACTATACTACATCGGTCAGGTACACTGCTTGGTGGGGATTGCAAGCTTCTCAGGATCCTTTGAGAAGTAAAACCCTAGTGTGTGGTCGCAATCCCGCGCATCAATAGCGCTATAATCATGGTGACGATCATGGAAGCATACCTGCACGAAGTGCAGATGTATAAAATGAATGGCCAAAAGAAGTAAAGACGCAAAGAGCTATTGAAGATTAAAGTCTCTAGTGACGAGACATGGTTACTGGGACTTGAAGTCCGTACATATGAATTATTGGATATGCATTGGTCTTTATGAGAAAATGAAATGAAATTATGCATAAGGTACAAGTGATGGCACACGTATATTTTCTCAAAGACTTGTAAATAATCATGGAGATACATGTTCACATGTGGTGGATCCAATAATGTAGTTTAATATTGTATAAGTCTGGCAATATAAGAGATAGGTATGCGTCTAACATAATAATACAAGAGCTCGTTTGATGTTGAGATTCCTTAAGGAATATACAATGCATAAATAACGTGTTACGATTTAAAATTCTCGAGAATACTAATTGATCAAATTGAACAAATCAATGGAATGAAATAATGTAAATGTTTTGATATCTTTAAGGATATATGTCTGGTCCTAACAATGGTCAGTCTTAAAGTGGATACATACTCAAGAGTGACGGTAGTGAAATTTCATGGCGTTCGGCAAAGCAAACAATCGCGGATAGTTCATCCAACCATTTAGAAATTCTGAGAATGAGGCACCAATAGTTTTGCATGAAGATAATGTTGCATGCATTCTTAATTCAAGGAAGGTTACATCAAAGGCGTCAAGACAAAACATATTTTGTCAAAGTTCTTTTCCAATCATGACTTACAAAAGAATGGCGATATTATTTTTCAACAAGTTCATTTAAGTGATAATTTGGCGGATCTATTTACCAAGGAGCTTCTACATCAACATTTAGGACATTGAACCACAACATTTGAATGCACCTACTCTAAGAGCTCAAGTGATGTAGTCATCAGAGGGAGATAATACGCGCTGCACTCTTTTTCCCTTAGTCATGGTTTTGTCCCACTGGGTTTTCCTGACAAGGTTTTTAATGAGGCAGCATTTTCTAAGCGTATTAACAATATGGACATCAAAGAGGGAGTGTTGTGAATAATTATTAGTGGATGTTCATATAGCCCATAGTAGGCCTACGGCTCATGTTAGCTATTAGGGTTTTGCCCTAATGTTTGTCTATATATACTATTTGTAAATCTCCTAGTTAATTGAAGAATACTTTCATTCCCTCTATTCTTGTTCACAACATGTTCATAATTTTTTACACAAGAAACGATTGACGTGCCTAAAAGATTGTGCTTGATTTTATCTCTATTCCATCTCAATTTTGACATTTGTTTTGATCATTTTCTCATTCGTTACATACACCCTCTCATTATCACGTTCATTTCAATCTCTTTGTTAGACATATAAATTAGGTATTTCCTCAGTTAAAACTTGTACATTCAAAATTCTAAACATGTATTAAATCAAACTATTAGGGTATCCGTGTGTTGCGTGATAGATATCCTTTTAATTAAATTTTCTAACAAGCAATTATATTTATGTTAAATGTTTTTCGTGAGAGTAACTTTATCGATGGTGTTGGTAATATATTTTATAATTATATATAGACGAAGAATGCTTTGTATTCTTTTAAGGTAATTGTATTATATGTAATATGACTTTGTAACATTGGTCGCAAATAACTCGTATCACTATAGATTCAGTTGTATGTTAAATTAGAAAACTATAAATAAACATGACAAGTTGGCAGGAAAAAGTTTACTAATAATTAGAAGTAGTTTTTATTAGCCTATACATAAGTTATGGGTTAAGCCCATATATGTAATGTGTTTAGTTTAGGCTTTAACCCATTATGCTTGCTAATTTAATAAGTCATTGTTTTGATTTATGCTTTTGGATTAATGAGAACGAGTATGGCCCCGGTCCGCCGCGTTGCGGCGGGCCTTTGTTTCATGTCGTTGACCATTGCACGGTATTTTCTTTTTAAGTACAAAAAGGTAAAAGCATGTTTGACCATGTATAAGGCGCGTATATTAAAAGGAAAGTAAATAACACACATATCAAAAATGTTCTAATTTGCATTCATAAATAGGCGCTGTTACATTCATAAAGCTTGTCTGCATTTGGTATTGGCTTGTGACCTCATCAGGAATGTCAATTTAATACGGAACTGTTACATTCATAAAACTTGTGCAGCGATTACTCTTTAGCTCTTTCTTGATTGGTATAACTTGTTCGCCTGTTTCATTCAGTCATCAAATAGAAAAATAGTTACAAAACCTCTCAGTATCAGATGATATTGTTGGAAGGAGAAGAAGCTTTTTCCGATGCAAGTGCATAAATAGGTTCACTAAGGACTTGCATTGCACTAATACCAAACACCATCCGGATATGATGACTGCACTATTCTCCGCATTTTGCATCCAGAATGGGTCGATGAAAATAGGATTCCATCTGCACTTGATCCTAAAATGATAACAACTCACATTTCATTATTTTCTTATATTTCATGTACAGGTAGGTGTGTATTTCAAGTAAGATGAAAATATGGACGGTCTAGCTAACTAGGTGAAAATAATGTTCTGCACTAATGACATACATTTAGACCACCTTTGTCGTATCTCACCAGTTTTCATTTAAACAAACTACAGTAGCGTCTACATGTCGCAATGAATATTAAAATCATACTATGAATTCATTGAAGCTCTTGAACTATACACAGGTCAAGTAAGTGGTGTTTGGATATGCACTTTCACAAATTATTTCAGTTTGACAAAATAGCCACCAATAAAATATTATTATAAGACTCACTTTTTTATACATAAGACTTTCTAAACCATTTTTTTCAAAAGATTGAAATAGTATTGTTATAATATAGTTTGTGTATCATATTCAACATTCTAACTATGTATAACATAAAGCAATTTTGGAAAAAAGAATTTTGGTTGAACCATATCCGTACAAAAATTACACAGTTAGTCCACTATTGACGCTCCCAATTTGCCTCATCAATCTTTTTTTACATTAAAATATTATAAGCTTAGCATAAGAACCTGAATGCACATTCCTCACTTGTTCCCGGGCTAGTATCGGCAGCACAATCAAAGCATATTTTTCCATCTTGCACTTTCGCATCAGAAATTTGATCCTCTTCAGCTTTAAGTTCTTGTTCTGTTAAAGACGCAAGCTCATCCAACTCATCGTACCACTGTTGGGCAATACCAACCTGCATACATATGAGATTAGCATGACTGCATATTCCTGATAAATGGTTCTTTATGTATACATGGGAAACCACACCCAAGGTAGTGAAATATAATCACCCTCCAATCCTATTTTCCTGGATTATAACAGTAAGAGTAAACCTAGCCACTTTGATGAAATGTAAAGGTGGCAAGAAGGGTAAGTCTGTTGGAAAAGATCCTTTATGGTACATTTTAAAACGGGTGGGTGACCCATAAACAATTTTTTTTCCCATTTTCTCTATAAATATGTCGCCTATTAGTCATGATTAAAAACACTATGATTAATAAAAAGTAGAATTCTAATGATTTCTAAGCCGTTACCTAATTTGATCAACCCGTTTATTTTGTAACGTAATATAAAATATAAGCAAAGAAACGCATACCTGTATATCAGGCGAAGGATTCCAATCAGGGTCAAAGATGATGAGTCTGTTAGCACGCATAAGATTTGTTCCCAGGCTACCAAAAAGCTTTTTTGAGGTAAAGAAAATGTGCGACGTTGTTGTCAATAGATGCCTCTTGGGATAGTGATTCGTTGTGTTTTTGTGTCAAAACGATTTATCAAAAATACCAACAAAGTGAGGTCAATGTTATCGTGAGTGACAACAGGACGTGGAGAAATACAAGTAAACCTTTTAGGAAAAAGATTACCTCGTAAACTCGTGCAATGTGATATTTGTGAGACCGGGAAGTGATTTCCCGGGTCGTACCCCAACGAGGTGTGAATGGAAAGCTTCGTGAAAAGATCGAGATTAAAATGCTTGTATGTTTGGTTGTGAAAGATTGTTTGGTTTTGTGGTACGTTAAATTAACGGAAGTTGAAAATTAATGAACGAGAATGAAAATAAAACAACCTAAAGGGAACAAAAGGCAAAGGAAAAACTAGGGAAGTCCTAAAATACTACGGGAATCATGATTAGGTATCGGGAAATCCTAAAACACAATATAAACAAGTAACGTGACATTTATTCTAAATAAACGTCAACGCGCAAGCAAAAACGTGCAATTTAAGCTACGCAAGTCCTACGGGCCTACAAACAATTTTTTTTACGTACTAAATGACAAAAGAAAATTTAAAAAAAAAAAAAATTAAAAATTTAATTAAAATTCTAATTAATACAAATTAAAAACTATTTTACACTAATTAATTCCAATTAAATACTAAAACTAATTAATTAATTCTGAAACTTTTCTGGTAATTAAATTAGGCTAAAACAAAACTAAGAAAAATAAAAAGTTTGGAAAAAGTACTATGGATAAGCTGGAATAAGCAGTTTAAAAGCTAATAAGCAAAAACAAAGCAAAACCTATATAAATGAATTATTATGTAAACGTTTAACAGAAAAGACCCAAGGGCATTTTGGTAGTGAGTGTTGTGTGGTGTATCTGTGTGAGCCAAGGGACACAGGTTCGAATCCTGGCCTTGGCTTTCTTGCAAAATTTATTTTTTTTTCTTTTCGCCAATTGTCTAAACACCAAACACAACCAACTTTTACAAAGATACTATTTCTAAAAAGCTTTTAAACTAGCTTAAGCTAACTCAAAATCTCATCAGTGGAGTGTTTTATGTTTTAAAATGAGTTTTGAACACAAGAAGTCACCACATAGGCCAAAAACTCAAATGAACTTAACCAAACAAAACAACAACAATAAACAGTAATAAAAAAAATCATAAACAACAACAAGAACATAAACAACAACAAAGACAATCAACAAGAACAACAACAAGATCATACAGTTGCAGCAAAAACAACAAGAAGCAATAAGCAAATGTCCAAATAAGCCAATAAGCTCAAGAGGACTTCACATAAATAACAACAAGAAAGAAAGAACAACAAGTGAACATAATAACAAGAATCAAGCAAGATCAGTAATAAGTAAATCAACAATCTCAGCCTATGCTGAGACAATCAACATGAGCAGTCCAAAATAAGCAAAAGTATGGGCCTAATTAATCTATCAAATAAGCAGTATCTAAAAAACCTAAAGCATATTCTTAATAACTACCTAGGGGACTTCTTAAAGCAACAAAAATCACACAAATTCATTCAGAATTGAGCAACTTATGCTCAATTGAATCTTGTCCAAATCTGGGATACAGGGCATTTTTTGGTCAGATAAGCAGTTTTGGACTCAAATTTGGATGACCAAATGATTCTCAAATTATGATATTCTTTTTGATTTGAATAAACAAGCTGGCCAAGTTTCCAAATTAACAAAAACTTTGTGGTTTCACCAAGAATTGAACCCTAGAGGTTGATGGGAAGTCTGTCCCATTTCCTAAGTATGCATTTTGACTTTTTAAGCTTTAGCACAAATTTGACTTTTGTGAATTTTGATTGGTCTTGGCTTACTGAAAATGATATATTATCCCTAAATAAAGCTATTTCAAGCAATCTAAATAAGTTTCAACTCCAAATGATGATTATCCTACTCCAATTCCTTAACAGTGACACTGCTACAACATTCAAAGGCAAATTTTGACTTTTAACTTAATACCTATCAATGTTATGTTTCCACTACTCTATATTAACCCTGAGAATGTTGGCTAAACAAATATTATCCACTGAAAGTGCCACATACTCAGTCAAACAAGCCAATCCAAACACCTCTTTACAGATTATTTATGAAAATTAAAGAGGCAAATGAAGAACCTAAGCCATGAAACTGAAAACTAAGCTTACACTAAGCTAAAATAAGCATAAAAAGGCAGAAACAAACAACAATTACTTACTAGAACAGATTATGCTAAAAAAAATATAGAAAAGGCTTACAAATTGCATACAGTGAGTATTCTAACCAAGAACCATGAACAAAACTTATCCTATTGTCTCCCATGAGACTCTAAACCACACCATCCATGCTCCTTCTTTCTGTATCAGCAACATATCTTCTTCTTCAATATTTTTTTGTAATTTTTTTTATTTTTCTTTGTATATTTTTTTTCTGTTTTCTTTTCTTTTCTGAATTTTTTTCTTTTCTTTTGGCTCAAATAAGTTTAACAATACTCAAAGAGGTTTCTGAGATTAACTAGATAACATTTAAAATAAATAACAACTAACTTGGAAATTTAAATGGAAATTCAAACTTTCAATAACATCAATAAAACTTTAATTAAACTGGATAATTTGAAACTACAAAGGTAAATTAAGTTGAAAACAGAAAATTACAAAGGAAAGGATGCCTCATTAGGGCTTACAAGGGTCCTATTTATAACCAAATGGTGGTAGGTAGGAAAAATGCCTTCTTGTGCTTCTTCTGTGGAAATTAGGGCAGCAAAATACTCTCTTGAACCTTGCGAAGTGATCCCCACCATTGAATTATACTAAAAGTGATCCTAGCCCTAGAATGGGTTTTGGCGCCAAAATGGGAACTTGGTGGATTGCCAGGTTGGAGGGGTTAGGTAGGGATTGTGAAGGGTTTAGTGGGATGGGGAATGGTGTGGGAAGCTTTTGAGGAGGATAATGGGAGTGGTGGAGTGTTGCAGGGTTGATGTTGGGTGGTTGGTTTATAACCAGTGGATAAGGGAGGGAGTTGGGGAAGAAGATGGGTTTGACCCCGTTTTTGACCAGCTTTTGGGTTTAATAAATAAACGAGGTGGGGATTGGGCTGGTTGGGGTTTGGGCTTTGGGTAGGTTTATGTATTGGGTTTTGAGGATTAGTAAAGGGTTGAGTTAATGGGTTTGTTGTGTTGTAAGTAAACAAAGGGCCCGTTTGGTTTATTATAAGCACAAGGACCATTCATGCAATATTCTGAATTTAGAAGGGTGTTTTCTGCCAATTCATAAAACTTCACCCAAGGACCAATTTTTTCATTCCATAATTCCCAAGGTCCTTTGTTGTTAAAACTTCAAAAATAAAGTACCCCGGGGACCATTCTCGCCAATCTTGCAAACTCGAAGGACTAAAACTGCCAAACTTTGAAACTTGCAATCCAAGGACAAAAAAATGTCTTCATATGATTCATGGTGGACTTTTGTTGACTTTCTCTTTACCAAGGACCATTTCTGTCAATTCTGAAAGTTCAGGGACCAAACTTGTCAATTCTGAAACTTCAGGGACTAAACTTGTAAACTTTTGAAAGCTTTTCACCCAAAGATCATTTTTGATAACTTTTGACTTTTAAGAACTTGGTTTGACTTTTCTTTCAAAATAAATGCTTAGGGACTACTTTTGTCAAGTTTTGAAAGTTGGGGGGCTGAAACTGCCAATTATGCAAACTTTGGTTGATTTTCATCTGTTTTTAATCATTTTGCATCTAAAACATATAAAACACGATCTTTGGGATAATTTTAGTATTTTGATGTATATTTGAGTGTTTTCAGATGTTTTTCCAGTTTATATTGACCAAAAATGATGAGTATTTGCACACTCATCAATCCCCCACACTAAACTATTGCTAGTCCCTAGCAATATTTATGAAGTTTAATGGATTTGAGGACTCTTTACCAAAAGCCATCACTTCTGGATTAGCCAAATGTTTCAGTTCAAGTAAGAACTATGGTACACTGATAACCATATGATTTTTAGCAAACCACAAGGTTTAAACGGATTTGATTTGTCTTTACCAAAAGCCATTTGCTTTTGGACTAGCCAACTCTTGATGGACATAGTCAACATCTTGGTGAGTTGATTACCAATTATGGTATTCCAACGCCTTTACCACAAGCCATAATCTTGCGGGCTAGTCAACTCTTTACCGAAGATATGGTGAGTCGAATACAATACAATTTTTGGCAAATTGCAAGCCGTCAACGGATTTGAGATATCTTTACCTAGAGCCGTTTGCTCCAGGATTAGCCAATCCTTATGTAAGTTATACATGGTGTACTGATTACCATTTATTTCACTAGTGCAAAGCACTTTCCAAAAAAAAAATTTTTTTTGCCAAAATGGGGGAATATGGCTCAAAAAGGTACCAATTTGATCAAATTTGCCGAAATTCCCTCCCCCACACTTAGAAATGAATATTGCCCTCAATATTCAAAGTCCCGGCTATTATGCCGATACTTAAAACGTAAAAACTTAGATTTGGGCAAGTGTGGGAATATCATAATTAAAAGAAATGAGCTAAATAGCTAAAACTTCTTAAATAGAAGCTATCACTTCCTTTAAAAATGATGATGTTTTTTTTTTTTCCTTTTAAAGTAGGGGAAACTCCCCCACACTTATGTTAGAAAATAGGAGGAAATCAGAATCACGGGTGAAATCCCATGCAATGCTACTGTTTTTGTTCACCGAGTCGCTAGCTTGACTCGATCCCCGCATTCATTGGTCCATGGGGATGGTTTGGAGATCCGGGACAACCATCGATGGTATGTCCCCTCCGAAGTAATGCTTCAGTCTATGACCATTAACTTTGAAGTTTGGCCCGTCGGTTTGAGATAACTCAACAGTGCCATATGGAAAAACTTGAGCAACGGTATATGGTCCAGTCCATCGGGTTTTAAGCTTTCCCGAGAAGATCTTCAATCTAGAATTGAAAAGAAGGACTCGATCACCAACGTTGAAAACGCGGTTCTTAATTTTGGAGTCATGGATCTTCTTTGTTTTCTCTTTGTAGATCAAAGAGTTTTCGTAAGCTTGATCACGGAGTTCATTTAATTCATTGAGTTGAACTTTCCTATGATCACCAGCGGACTTAAGATCGAAGTTGGCATGCTTAAGGGCCCAATAAGCTTTGTGCTCGAGCTCGATCGGTAGATGACACGCTTTTCCATATACGAGCTTGTATGGAGTACACCCGATGGGTGTTTTATAAGCCGTAAGAAAAGCCCATAAAGCGTCATCTAACTTATCCGACCAAGAGGCACGATTTTCGCCTACGGTCCTTTCAAGAATTCGCTTTAAACCTCGGTTTGAAACCTCCACTTGCCCACTAGTTTGTGGGTGATACGCGGTAGCAAGTCGGTGTGTGACACCATACTTAAGCATGACCTTTGCAAATTTGTCAATGTAAAAGTGAGTACCGCGATCANTCAGATAGCCTGAAATCCAGACATTTCTGTCAACATAGATCCATGTTTGGTATATATAGGTTATTATTTAATCCATGATTGTATTCTCAGATCATTAGTTAATATTAAAAGGTGTAAGCGTATTTTAGGATTGTCAATTTGCTAACGGCAGACATTTTCACAGCCATGTTTGTGGTGGTATTTTCACACACATTTTCACAAATATGAAACCTAAATTTTAACCTGAATTATAAACCGACAACGGCTTCACAAATATGAAACCTGAATTTTAACCTGAATTATAAACCAATTGCAATAGAAATTTTGACCACCATAAAAAATTAATCTTCAAAAGATAGGTAAGTATGGATTAAATAAACATACTCAAATGGCTATCTTTATCTCATTAGGTGTCAATCAATTTAGTGACCGAAATAATTACTAACATAGAACGAACCTTGGATAAAAAACATTATCAGTTGCTTATTTTTGGACTTCAAATCCAAACAGTGCCTACCAATTGTGCCTGTAAAACTGAAACAACCAAGTTAAAAGAGTCGAGTGGGACTTGCATGACAGTAAGCAATTCTTCGGCCACCGAAAATGTTTAATTGATATTATGGTCGATCATGCACGGGGCTTTGGCATACAGATTAGTTAATCGAAAATATAGCATTCTGTGCGTAAGACTTACTGATTGAGTGCTGGAAAAAAGTCTTCGGTTGAACATTTACACGACCAACCTGTGGTGTAAACTATGCCGATTAGGTGCTCGAAGAAGTCTCTTGTTGTCCATTTTCCCACCAAACATGCGCGTAGCATGTGATATGAATACATAAATAGAAAACAGAGTAATACAAACTTCAGGTTCATATTCTTGTATTTTGTTTTTCACATAGAAACAAAATCAAAAATCAATATTCAAATGAAGAAGCAAAGAGAAAATGTATACCATGTCTCCTCTCTACATCCATTAAAGATAGCAATGATGTCCTACGTACAGTCCAATCTTCTACCATCGTTTCACTAAAAAAACAGATAAGCGAAACAAATTAGTCTTTTAATAGGTTATGTCTGCACTTTGTGCATTCCTTTTTTTAATTAGCCCTTAAGAATGAGTATGTCCATATGACGTGAGTATGACTCTTTTGTTTATATAGTAATAGATGCAAGAAACTTGTAACGGTTATTTGGGTAACATTTAGGGTTGTTAATAGCTTAAGCTATTTTCATGAATAACTTGTGCCTTGTGTTGGTTATGTATTTACGTAAGCTAAAGAATATTGAACAAATTTAACCAATTTAATCAAAACAAAACTGAATTAAACACTTACTAATATTTCTTAATCTTCATTGATTGCTGTTTCAAGTACTTTACAGTACATCAGCCCAATGATCTCAACATATCTCTTAACATCCTGACGATGCAACCTTCGGTTTTGCTTCATTATTTTTTGCCGAAGACTTCCTTTTCCAGGTATTTGACTGCTGCAAGTAACCGAGTACAAAAACATAATTTTCGAGCAGCCCCAACTACCCCTAATACGAACCTCAATGAAGTAGAGATCTACAAATTCAACATAAATTAAATGTAAATAAACAAATTAATATGTTATCAATAGTCAACCTAATAAGCTTTTCCAAAATGGAATGACCACTTAGGCCTGGAGAATAAGCTAATCCAAACACCCCTACCAAAAGAACAAAAGCTAAAGTAAAGAAAAAAAAATTAATACGTACACAATTAGTTTCCTAACCATTTCAAAGGGTGGTAGAACATCCATTCTGAAACCAACGCATACTCCCCTCTCGAACCACTTTCTTCGTCTATCTACTACATCTTCTCATGTCCAAAACAATCTGATATTCCATATAGTCATTAACTAAAATCAATTAACAAACAAACTAAAGTAACATATAAATGAAACTGAAATAAGAATAAGAATACCAAAAACAAAAACAAAAAAAAGAAAAAAACAAAACAAAACAAAACAAAACAAAACCCCGAAAATAATGAAAAAAAACCTAAAAATCAAACCTCATATGAAATTCCAAGTTTTTCTTTTGCATTCTTATTCTTCTGTAGCGAAATTGGATGTTCGCGTTTGATCTAATTGTGTGGTTTTAATCGGTCAAAACGTTGGTGTTTCTGGTTTTTGACAGAAGCTTCTGGATAAATCGAGGAAGAAGAGGCGGTGATATTTTTATTGTTTTAGGATTGAGAACGCAGCAATGGATCACGGGCCAAAGTAAGCCCATAAAAAAAGCGGGGAGCCCACCGGATGGAAGTGGCATCGAAACGGTGTCGTCTCTGATTCAGTTTAATATATATATAGTAATTAGTTATGGGGGAATAAAACTAATATAATATAGTATCACAGCCAAAAGACCATCACCTAAAAGAAACCTTAACCTAAAGCTATACTCTTTTTCTTTTGCATGTACAATGTCGCTGCCATTTTTTTTACTTGCTTCTTTTTTGCTTGCTTTTGCATATCACTCGTCATAGCATCATGGCGGCATCTCCTACTCAACCTAAGCAACCAATTGATAAAGCTTATTTGATTGCTAGCATCAAGGTGTGTATCACCACATCCCTTGATCTAGACAAATTATTACAATTCTTGGAGTGCATTGTTTAAACAATTTTGCAAAACGTATTATGTACATCACCATCTTGAAGCTCCTTCAACCTCCTCAAGCACCTCAACTGTTGACCCTTTACATGACTCTAACGACTCGTTAGTTGTCATGTGGATATACTGGACCATCTCTCCCAAACTCGTGGACATGATTATTGATGATAGTGTTACCTCACATAGTGTTTAGAACGCATAATAGATATCTTTCATGATAATCCGGATGCTCGTATCATTCAACTTGACAAGGAGATCCGTAACATGGCCACTGGAAACCTATCAATGAATGATTATTTTCAAGAGATTAAGTCAAAAGCCGATAGACTTGCTAATCTTGGTTCAACGGTGAAGGAATCAATGCTTGTTACTTATGCCATCAATGTAGTATAGATTTATTTAATTTTATTTATAAATCAAAAAGTCATTTTTCATTTAATCCAATACTACAAGGTATCTATTTCTATTAAGAAGGGACATGCGTTGTCTATGTAGCAGGTTGTATCTATGGTTTGAGTTTAATATATCTATAATTTTTTGGCTCTTGATAACGGTCAAATTATACATATTTCTTGAGCATTATTCTATATGTTTTATGATCATTTTATGTGAACTTTCGGTACTTAATAGCATAAAATGAATGCAGGTTCACTTTTGGATGGTCTGAGCATGAAACACCTAAAAACCTACTATTTCGCCACTTGAAGTGAATAAATAATGAAGTCTTCCATGATTAGCTTTTCATGCAAGCCAAGTGCGCGGGTTTTACAAATAAGTGCGCCGCACTTACCTCTCGGTCAAAGGAAATCAGATAAATAAAAGTGCGCCGGTCTTACAAACTATGTGCGCCGTACTTCCTCTGCATTTATGAAACTTTGGCGCCAAGAAAATAAGAAAGTGCGCCGCACTCAGAAACTAAGTGCGCCGTACTTCGCCTATCAGATCGCCTATAAATAGAGATCATTTGCAAGCATTTGAACTCTCCACTCTATAATCAATTTCACAAAGTTAAGTTCGAAGCAGTACGTGATCCAGAGCCAAGTTACGGGGGTGAACGCATCAGAATAAGGGGTGGTATATACTTGTTGGTGTCGAATTCTTGGTTACTTGTGACACTTGTGTAATCATTTGATCAATCCAATCTGTATGTCTCTTGTTTACCATTTACTCACTTCTGTTATTATGAACTCATTAGGCTAAACCTCTTGTGATTGCTTGGATATGTGAATATAATAAAGCGACTTATGATTATGTTTTGATCTCTACCAATTTCGAGTTTATATTGTGATCTATTTCATTTCTAGTCTTATTACGTTTGTTTATTGAAACTGGTTGACTATAATATGTTGGGATAGGTTGAAAGAACTAATGTGTTAAACGCAATTCTAGGAACTTGTCTGCGTTACTAGTCTTTGAAAGGAGAAATCCACTTAGAAGAATCAATAATAATCTAGACTTGATATGAAATACTATTTCGAGAGAAATCACTTAATGGGTAGATATAAATCTTGAATTGAACCTACGAGTTATGAAATTGCTCTTTTGACGAAAATAGCTTTCTTATAACTTGTGCTCCTTTATCAAACTGAGATCAAACATAAACATTGTCACTAGATTATCTAAGCTATCCAAGCAATCATTTGTCTTAATATTTGAATTCCTTTTATTTCCTATAATCATCACTTGTTTACTTTTACTAATTATTATACTTAATCTAAACGAACTAAGTCCCTGTCGATACGACCTGGTCGTACCTTAAAACTAATACTACCAACGGGGGTTATACTTTACCCGTGTGTTTGGTTTATTAAAATCGGTGAAACTAGTATTATAAATTTAAAGCTTTCCTTACATATAAAGTTTTTGGCGCCGCTGCTGGGGACTTAAATTTGTTCCTTAAGTATTTTTCGAAGTAAAATTAGTAAACAATACCAAAGATTTCTCCAAAACCAGACCACTCTATTTTCTCTGTTACAGAAAGTACGCCGCACTTACATACTTGTGCGTCGCACTTTTACACAAAGCACACACAAACCGCCGTACTTGTCACCAAGTACGACGCACTTACTTCAGTCCGTAACGTTTTCCGTGGACATCAAAAACCTTTTTATAAAAATCAAAAAGAATCATCTTTTTCATCATCTTTTGAGATTAATCCTCTCGGAAAAAACAACACCGCTGTACTTACACTTAAGTACGCCACACAATACCATTTCACACAAAGTACGCCGCACACTATTTCGTGTACGCCGCACTTGTTACTCAGAAAACGAGATTTATCAAATTGATTCAAATTTCGCTCTCTATCCTTGAATGCACACTCGCTCAGCAGAAACTGAACCCATTTCACCTCTATCAGAACCTGAAAGAACTTTAAACAAAAGAAAACGTAATAACAAAAGTGTTCCTTTTTCTAAAAAAGACGAAAGACACGAACAACCTCGTGTTCACTACACACCTATTGACAATATCTCAAACTTCAGATTTTACATCAAATTAATCCAAATTTACGATCCAATGGATGATGTTGATAATGAACCAATGTGGGCCAACGATCGTACCGTTGCACCTACACCTGGACCAGCTATTACCATTCCTGAAACGGCAAACGAATTTGCAATCAAAGGAAATCACCTGACTCTTATAAAGGGAAACCAATTTGATGGTTGAATTAAAACTGATCCGCACAAACACATTCATGAATTCCAAAGCGTATTCGACATGTTCAAATACGGAGCTACCGAAACTGAAGCGGTAAGACTCATGATGTTTCCTCTATCTCTAACAGTAGAAGCTAAAACTTGGCTTGATGAACTAGACGAAGGTACCATAGAATCATGGGATGAACTTCGTACTGCTTTCGTTACTAGATATTTTCCTCCAGCCCTATTTGATAAACTTCTCGGAGAAATCCGAGGATTCTCACAACGCGAAAATGAAAGTCTAACCGAAGCCTGGCTTCGAATGAAAGAATTGCTAAGAAACTGTCATGGACATGGTCTGACAAAAGGCAATATAATCAAAATCTTTTACCACGGTCTTGATGAAATAACTCAAGAAGCTTTAAACGCTGCGGCCGGTGGTATATTCCTCTACAAAACACCAAATCAAGCGTATCAACTCCTCGAAGACAAAGTCTTACTTAAACTAGATTGGGCAAAAGAACAAAAACCAAAAACTTCTCTTCGTAAAACTGTTGCTTTCGCTGATGAAGGCAGTAGTAATTCTGATACTGATAAAATCATGGCAGGAATGGATGCCATGGCAATCAAAATGGATGCTCAATACAAAAAAATAAAAGAACAACGTGAAAGTTGTAATCATTGTGGCGGAAACCATGCTACCGCAAATTGCAGTGATGATGACACACCTATGTCACGTGAAGAAGAAGCTAAATTCATAAACACTTTTAGACGCACCCGTTTCTATGATAACTTCGTGATTGTGATCAAGAACGAGAACGATGGAGACCTAGTGCGAAGAACGAATATAATCGAGAACCTTACAAACAAACAAACACCGATGACAAACCAGATGTTCAAACTCAACTGAATGATTTTATTAAATCACAAAAATCAACGAACCTTTTCGTAAAAGAACAATACATGGACTTAAAAGAAAAAGTTGAATCTGCCGCTAGAAATCACCAAGCCGCTATGCAAAACTTGGAAGCCAAATTCGACAGATTCGCTGAAAAGCAATTAGGTCGAGCTTCTGGATCCCTTCCTAGTAATACTCAACCTAATCCTAAAAACAAACCTTATCAACCACCTCAAGCTCGTCATGAGCATGTAAATGCTATTACCACAAGAAATGGTACTGCATATGAACCACCCATTGATCCCAGTCAAACTCAACAACCTGTTGAAGTTTTCACTGATGAAGAAGAAGAAGAAGAAACGGTACCTCGGAAAGAAACCACATGATGCGTGGTATTGCGAGCTTACAATAGGTTTTACCTCTCAAGTGATCTTAAGAGGCTTGCAATCCCCACCAGGCAGTGTACCTGACCGATGTAGTATAGTGTAGTGGCAAGTACCGGGGGATTGATCGTTCTCTAGGGGAATAGTGTCGTTAGGATTGAAAAACTACTCTAATAGGTCTAAAGGGTGAGGGAAGATTCTTTTTGTATTTTATGTTTTTAGAAAAGCAAGTAAAATTATCTCGGGTTTGAAAGAGTGGGTGGAATTAGTTGCTAGTCAACTAACCCAAATAACTACAAATGCAAATAAAATAAATAAACAAAAATAAAATATTTGTGAAAACTTATATGGAGAGAAGTGTGTTTACTTAGACTTCATTACTCCCTAACTATCTTTTACCGGTTGATTAGTGTGTTATAATTGCGTGGATGACGGGTTGCATTCCTTAATACCAATTGTGGGGGTGTGTACGAACTTCCCCAACTCTACAAGCTCCTACTTCACTCCTATGTCGAGCCGACTAAAAGCTCATAACATGGGATCACTAGAATTCGCTCATGCATTAAATACAACCATATAATCGTAGTATACATCCGATCATGTTTCTTAAGACGTTCAAGCAAGTTACCGTATAGGAGGTTAGCCAGTTTTCTTAAGCCTAACATCGATAAACATTCATCCAATACAATTAATAACACACCATTCAACCAATAATTAATAGTTATTTTTCATTAGATCTAAGCAAATACAAAGAAAACCTAGCCTAGCATGTTAAACAAAAGACAAGAACAAGATAGAATCAAACAACACATAGACATATTGAATGATTAATTGATAACTTATCTTCAATGTAACATGGAAGATCTCAAAGTGAAAAACCTTGAAAAAGCTTCAAAAATTCATACTAGGGTTTCTCCCTAAAAAGTTCCACACAATGAATGAAAATTGCGAAAATATATATAGAAAAACAGACTTGACGGCGTCACGTTATGGGGTGTGACGCCATCACCTCGCCGTGGTTAGGGTTTCGTGATGGCCTCTTGACACCGTCCCCTTTTAAATTCCAAAAATCCATTTTGGCCTGTCAAGGACAATTTTCACATCCACCTCTGTTTGTCTAGCTTGACGGCGTCACCACTAAACCTTGACGCCGTCAGAGTACTGTTCCAGCATAATTTGAGACTTTGTCGTTTTCTTCACTTTTATGCTCCAAAAACGTCCAAAATGCTTCCTTTTCCAGATTTCTTCTCCAAAGTACTTAAAATGACAAAAGGAACGATTTAGGGCAATATTTGATCAAATAATTACGATTTAGGGCTTAAATGACCCCCCAAAAGCGGTACACTTTTCGCCTTATCACCACAACTCCTGAAACACCAGTACCTAAACCTTACAAACCTAGAATTCCATATCCTCAATGTTTGAGAAAAGAAAAAATGGAAGCTCAGTATGGAAAATTTCTTGATATAATTCGAGCTGTCCGAATTAATGTCTCTCTCGTTGATGTTTTAGCCGGAATGCCCAACTATGGGAAATTTCTCAAAGAACTTGTTAGTAACAAAAGCAAACTCGAACAAATTTCAGCAACTTTCCTTAATGAAGAATGTTCAGCTATCGTTCAAAACAAAATTCCACCAAAACTCGGAGACCCAGGAAGTTTTCCGATTCTTTGTACTTTCAGTAAAACATTCTTGTGCAATGCTCTAGCCGATCTTGGTGCTAGCATTAATCTGATGCCATATTCTCTATATGCTAAATTATCAATTGAAACGCTTAAACCAACTAAAATGAGTGTTCGGTTAGCTGACCGATCTTTCCAATATCCTGTTGGAATTGCTGAGAACATGTTAGTTGAAGTTGGCAAATTCACCTTTCCAGTTGATTTCGTTATCCTAGAAATGGAAGAAGATAGCAAAGTACCCCTAATCTTAAGAAGACCTTTTCTCCATACAGCCGATGCTATGATTCGAGTTAAACAAAAACAACTCAATCTTGGAGTTGGAAAAGAAAGAATGATTTTCTCTATAGACAAGGCTATGAAACACTCTTACTCTAGCGATGACACATGCTTTAGAATTGATGTTATCGATGAAATTCTCGAAGAAGATTTCGATGAACTACTAGATGAATTTAATCAATCACTGTACTTAGTCTAAGGAACACTTCTTGAACACGAAGTCTTGGCTGAATATGATCAATTCATGGCTGATGAGACGAAAAATGTTACGTTTTTAGGGGTCTGTTTGAGTCCTAATTCGTATATTATTGGATCGGATTTCACCCAAAGTCGTTTCTTTTCTCATTTTAGGTACTTTTGAGGAGAAAATCANGTCCTAATTCATATATTATTTGATCGGATTTCACCCAAAGTCGTTTCTTTTCTCATTTTAGGTACTTTTGAAGAGAAAATCACAAAAGAAGCATTTTCGGGCGTTTTCGGAGTGAAAAAGTGCGGAAAACAACAAAATCTCAAAAGACCCTAAAGTGCACAGAAGGTGACGGCGTCACAAGCTTCAACGTGACGACGTCAGGAACAAATGAAGTGAAGAAATTGGAAGTTACTCATGATGGGCCAGAGAGTTTTTGGCCTAGTTTGGTGACGGCGTCAGGGAAGGCCGTCAGATCTGGAACAAGGCGGCGTGACGACGTCAAGAAGGCAATCACAAAACCCTAATTGTCGGCGTGACGGCGTCACACCTTGGGCTGACGCCGTCAGCCCGTATTCTCTATATATATAGGACGAATTTTATTGTTTTAAAGGAGGAACTTGGTGGAGAACTTAAGGGTTAAACCCTAGCTCGTGTATCACAGACCTTAGAGGGTACTTTTACCCCTCTAACTTGCATGTTTAATCTAAGATAAGTCTTCATTCAATCCATACAATATGTCTATGTGTTGTATGATTTATGTTTGTGCTTTTCTTTCCTTCAACATGCTAGGCTAGATTATCTTGTGTTTGCTTAGATCTAATGAAACCTAACTATTAATTATCATGTGATGTGTATGTTGTGATTGTGATTTGGGTGAATGTTTCATCTACGTTAGACTTAAGAAAACTGGCTAACTTCCTATAAGGTAACAAGCTTGAACGTCTTAGGAAACGTGAATCGTATGTGCGTTAATCGATTTTAAGGTAGTATTTCATGCGTAGGTTGCTATCGGTGAGCTTATGATAGGATACTTGACGTATCGTCATAGAGTGAGGTAGGAGCTTATAGAGTTAGGGAATTGAACGCACTCCCTACGACTTGTTAGGAATACACCCGTCATCCACGCAAACTCAACATACTAATTACATGGTAAAAGATAGTTAGGGAGTAATGAAATCTAAGTAAACACTACTT
>LBNU01000867.1:79022-103252 GCA_014162995.1 Artemisia annua | reverse complement strand
TAAAAATACAAAAATAATCATCCTCCACCCTTAGACCTTAATTAGAGTAGTTTTTGACCTAACGAACACTATTCCCTGTGAGAGAACGATCAATCCCCCGGTACTTGCCACTACACTATACTACATCGGTCAGGTACACTGCCTGGTGGGGATTGTAAGCCTCTTGAGATCCCTTGAGAGGTAAAACAAAGTGCGTAAGCAATCCCTACGCATCAATGGCTATGACTCTCGAAGATAAAAATGAAAATTCCGATGACGAGGAAGAAAATGAAGAAGAAACACTGATAATGAGCTTAGACTTAAAAATTCTATCGAAGAACCACCTACTGATCTCGTACTCAAACCATTACCAGACCATTTGGAATATGCTTTCTTGGAAGGAGAATCGTTACTTCCAGTCATAATTTCATCTAAACTCTATGAAAGAAAAAAAGGAGAATTAATTTCAGTTCTGAAAAACCACAAAAGAGCCTTTGCTTGGAAAACTAGTGACATACCTGGGATTTGTTCATCCTTCTGTAAACACAAAATTCAGTTAATGGATGATAAGAAACCAATGGTTCAAAAGCAAAGAAGACTCAATCCAAATATGAAAGAAGTTGTCAAGAAGGAAGTTATCAAACTCCTTGACTCAGGAATCATCTACCCTATAGCAGATAGCCCATGGGTAAGTCCTATTCATTGTGTACCCAAGAAAGGTGGTATAACAGTAGTAACTAATGAAAATGACGAACTTGTCAAAACTAGGACTGTCACTGGTTGGCGTGTATGTATTGAATACAGAAAACTAAATGAAGCTACAGCCAAAGATCATTTTCCTCTCCCATTCATGGACCAAATGCTAGAAAGACTAGTAGGAAATGAATATTTCTATTTTCTAGATGGATTCTCCGGATATTTCCAAATACCAATCGATCAAAGGGATCAAGAGAAAACAACATTCACGTGTCTTTTTGGAACCTTTGCGTATCGACGTATGCACTTTGGCTTATGCAATGCACTAGCTACGTTTCAAAGGTGTATGATAGCAATATTTCATGATATGATTGAAGAATCCGTGGAAGTTTTCATGGATGATTTTTCGGTCTTTGGAAATTCTTTCGATAAATGCCTAAGTAATCTAGATAAAATGCTCCAACGTTGTGAAGACACAAATCTCGTGCTTAATTGGGAAAAATGTCACTTCATGGTCAAAGAAGGTATTGTGCTTGGACATAAAGTGTCAGGAGCAGGACTTGAAGTTGACAAGGCAAAAATTGATGTAATCTCAAAACTTCCACCACCTACTAATGTGAAAGGCATTAGAAGCTTTTTAGGACATGCCGGATTCTATCGACGATTTATTAAAGATTTCTCAAAAATCGCTCGACCTTTAACTAAACTTCTAGAAAAAGATATTACCTTTGAATTCGATGACGAATGTCAAAAAGCTTTCGAAACTCTCAAAGAAAAACTCATTTGTACGCCAATTATAATAAGTCCAAATTGGAACTTGCCATTTGAATTAATGTGCGATGCAAGCGATTTTGCCGTCGGAGCTGTCTTAGGACAGAAAGATGGTAGACATTTTCATCCGATCTACTTTGCTAGTAAAACACTCAATGCTGCTCAACAAAACTACACGGTTACTGAAAAAGAACTCATGGCCGTTGTGTTTGCATTCGATAAATTTCAAGCATATCTAGTTTTATCTAAAACTGTGGTCTATATAGATCATTCCGCTCTCAAATATCTGTTTAAAAAGCAAGATGCTAAACCACGTCTTATTCGTTGGATTCTGCTTTTGCAAGAATTCGATATAGAAATCAAAGACAAGAAAGGTGTTGAAAATGTAGCCGCCGATCACTTGTCTCGTTTAGAAAATGAGGATGAACAAATAGAAATAGAAATAAATGATAATTTTCCAGACGAAACCCTTAATTCAATTAGTTCTCCGGACACGCCTTGGTTCGCAGACATTGCAAACTATCTGGCGGGGGACATTCTAAGAAAAGGAATGACTCACCAAAAGAAAAGAAAATTCTTCTCAGATATAAAGAAATCTTTTTGGGATGAACCATATTTATTCAAAATCTGTCCTGACGGAATAATCCGTAGATGTGTCTCTGGACCTGAAACTCGTGCTATTCTTGATAAATGTCACCATGGACCTACCGGTGGACATTATGGTGCTAACGCTACCGCTAAAAAAGTATTCGAATCTGGATTATATTGGCCCACAATTCTAAAAGAAGCACATACTCTAGTTCGCCTTTGCGAAGCATGTCAGAAAACTGGAAACATTTCTAAAAAAGATGAAATGCCTATGAATTACATTCAAGTCTGTGAAATTTTTGACATCTGGGGTATAGACTTTATGGGACCTTTTCCTAAATCATCAAAATTCGAGTATATCCTAGTCGCTGTTGACTATGTCTCAAAGTGGGCAGAAGCCCAAGCCCTTCAAACTAATGATGCCAATGTTGTTATTACATTTCTTAAAAAACTATTCTGTCGATTTGGAATAACCAAAGCTCTTATCAGCGACAGAGGAACTCATTTTTGCAATAAGTTAATGGAAAAAGCTATGAAAAGATATGGAGTTAACCATCAGTTCTCTACATCATATCACCCTCAAACTAGTGGTCAAGTTGAAAATACTAACAGAGCTCTTAAAAGAATACTTGAAAAAATAGTTAAAGAAAATCCAGCTGTTTAGTCAAGAAAATTAGATGATGCTCTATGGGCATTCAAAACTGCTTATAAAACTCCAACCGGAACAACACCATACAAACTCATATATGGTAAAGCATGCCACCTACCATTTGAATTAGAACATCGTGCATACTGGGCACTTAAAAATTGTAACCTAGACCTTATAGCAGCCGGTTAAAAACGAATGTTTCAACTACATGAATTAGACGAACTACGTTTTTATGCTTATGAAAACTCTCGTCTTTATAAAGAAAAAACTAAAGTTTGGAAATCGGAAATTAAAAATGAGAAAAGAATTCAAGAAAGGAGATAAAGTCCTACTTTTTCAATAAAAATTCAAAATCAAACAGCCAAAACTTACAAGCCGCTGGGTTGGACCTTATACTGTGAAACATCAATATCCATCCGGATATGTTGAATTATATGAACAAGACGATAAAAGTTTTATAGTCAAGGTCACAGGCTTAAACTATATAATGAGGAAGAAAGTTTCAACGATAGAAGGGAAGAATCAACACCATTCTTTCCAATGGACTAAAAAAAACTAATCACATGAGTCGAGCTATAGACTCTGAAATTAGCGCCTGGGGGGAGGCAACCCGTTTTTTTAACCTATCCTATTTTGTTTTATTTCATTTGTCACTTATTTTATTAAAACTGTTTTTTAAACCACACTGTAAATCTTAAGTGTGGAGGTAAACTAAATCAACTAAAACAAAAAACAAAACAAAAAAAAATATATATATATATAAAACAAACAAAAAACCAAAAATATTTTCCATTTTTGTATGCTTGTTTTATCTTTTGCAGATTTCTATGAAGACTACATTTGGGAAGCACAGCTCCTCATGCTCTCTCATTTGCCCTTGGAAAGTTACTCTCTTATTCTGCTAATATTTTTTCTATTTTATTTTTATTTCAGTTATAAACATTGAGGGCAATGTCCAACTTAAGTAGGGGGAGTCAAATAGTAATAATATTTATCCAAAAAACTGATTATATGACTAAACCATTTTAAAAAAACTAAAAATTATAAGCTTTTAAAAGTTATTAAGGCAAATCCATCTGGATTGACACTATAGCTAGACACATTTCATCCAATAAACAAATGTGAGATTCTTATAAGCCTTTATGAGTGTATATCTGCTACACTTTCTCCAAACATATGAGTGAGCCGACGATTTAAATTAGCTCTAGAACTTGCACTTATTCATCAATAACGAATGCCGCAGTGAGATTGCATTTCTTATGCTTTATAGATAATTTTAGATGATATTGAGGCAAACTTAGGATTTACACCAAAAAGCCATCCTATGAAATCATAATCTAGTTGACTACACCGGTCACTAGTATATTAAAGAAAATAACCTTCTAGCGCTCATTTTTAGTGCTATTGCCACCTAGAACAGCATGCTGAGCCTAAGCCTTTTTCTATTCTTAAACCAAATTGCTTATGCTTGAAAAAATGAAGGTTGATTGATTATTGCTGCTAAATGAAAAAGAAATAAAAAAAAGAAGGAAAGAAAAAATAAAGTTATGAGAAATGATGAAAAAAAAGAAAAAGAAAAAAGTGATTATTATGATGGAATAAAAAGATTCTTGAGTATTGATGTTATGCAGCTGTTTAAGTTATCCTTCTACAAGTCCTATAAGAAACAACAAAGAAAATTCCCATGCCTTGTTCATGTCCCTTGATCCCTAAGCCAAAACCGAAAAAGTCCTCATTGATATCATTGTCTGGTGCTTACGCCTTGTCGGAGTTGTCTTTGTGATTTGTGCAAGCCTATGGTAGTTATTTAGTCGTGTCTGTGCATATATTGAGTGAACTAAACCCTATTCGAGTGAATTGTGTGAATCATTTAAAATAATCCTTCGTGAGGTGTTCTTAGTTATGTGTCAATGCCTTTCTAACAAAAATATAAATTTGATAATATATCTCCATGATCACAAAACAAACTTAATTTTCTCGCCTGATTGTTTGAGGGCAAGCAATAGCTAAGTGTGGAGGTATTTGATAACGCTCTAATTATACATATTTCTTGAGCATTATTCTATATGTTTTATGATCATTTTACATGAACTTTCGGTACTTAATAGCATAAAATGAATGCAGGTTCACTATTGGATGGTCTGAGCATGAAACACCTAAAAACCTACTATTTCGCCACTTGAAGTGAATAAATAATGAAGTCTTCCATGATTAGCTTTTCATGCAAGCCAAGTGCGCGGGTTTTACAAATAAGTGCGCCGCACTTACCTCTCGGTCAAAGGAAGTCAGATAAATAAAAGTGCGCCGGTCTTACAAACTATGTGCGCCGTACTTCCTCTGTATTTATGAAACTTTGGCGCCAAGAAAATAAGAAAGTGCGCGGCACTCAGAAACTAAGTGCGCCGTACTTCGCCTATAAATAGAGATCATTTGCAAGCATTTGAACTCTCCACTCTATAATCAATTTCACAAAGTTAAGTTCGAAGCAGTACGTGATCCAGAGCCAAGTTACGGGGGTGAACGAATCAGAATAAGGGGTTGTATATACTTGTTGGTGTCGAATTCTTGGTTACTTGTGACACTTGTGTAATCATTTGATCAATCCAATCTGTATGTCTCTTGTTTACCATTTACTCACTTCTGTTATTATGAACTCATTAGGCTAAACCTCTTGTGATTGCTTGGATATGTGAATATAATAAAGCGACTTATGATTACGTTTTGATCTCTACCAATTTCGAGTTTATATTGTGATCTATTTCATTTCTAGTCTTATTACGTTTGTTTATTGAAACTGGTTGACTATAATATGTTGGGATAGGTCGAAAGAACCAATGTGTTAAACGCAATTCTAGGAACTTGTCTGCGTTACTAGTCTTTGAAAGGAGAAATCCACTTAGAAGAATCAATAATAATCTAGACTTGATATGAAATACTATTTCGAGAGAAATCATTTAATGGGTAGATATAAATCTTGAATTGAACCTACGAGTTATGAAATTGCTCTTTTGACGAAAATAGCTTTCTTATAAGTTGTGCTCCTTTATCAAACTGAGATCAAACATAAACATTGTCACTAGATTATCTAAACTATCCAAGCAATCATTTGTCTTAATATTTGAATTCCTTTTATTTCCTATAATCGTTACTTGTTTACTTTTACCAATTATTATACTTAATCTGAACGAACTAAGTCCCTGTGAATATGACCTGGTCTTACCTTAAAACTAATACTACCATCGGGGGTTATACTTTACCCGTGTGTTTGGTTTATTAAAATCGGTGAAACTAGTATTATAAATTTAAAGCTTTCCTTACACATCAGCTCTTCAAAATAATAATAATAATAACAATAATAATAGAATTAATGTGTATCGAGAGGTGCAATAGCTTTGCAGATTGATTTAAATTTATATAAAAATAACGCTTTAAACTTTTCATAATGTGTTTAAGGTCTCACTAGATACAATTTTTTGTGATGACCAAAGGAAGTATTAGTCACTCAAATCTCCTGAAAATAAAAAGCTTTACTCTGGTTAAATTTGTATGATGATAAGTTCAAACTCATTGACTAATCGTTTAAAATGTGAGAAATCATTTACCCAAAAAGAAATGATAAGTGTTAAAAACTATAGTAAAATTATAAGAGCACACGATACCTTGAGTTATAAGGCGTGTTATAACCCTATAACGTAGACCTATAACTCAAACCCACACTCCCTTGAGTAATAAGGGTTTGCGTCATTTTTTTTTTTTTTTTTTTTTTTTGAGCCAAGTGTGTTCTATAACTTGATTGATGAAGGAAGTATGATTTTAGATTAAATTATAAGTATTAAGTTATAAGAGAAAAAAGTTGAGTGGCAGCAAAAAGTTGTATAACACGAGCCCTATGCCTCCGAGCAACTTGTGCTCTAAACATCAACTTACAGGGTGTTTGTTTAAGCTTATATGTGACTTATGAGCTTATTTGTGTTTCAGCTTGTATTTAATAAGCTTCAATCTTTTGACTTATTTTGAGACTTGAAAGCTCATATTAATTTATTGTCATATTATAAAGTTAGGGGAAATGATGCCCGCATTACCCTATATAAACTTATATATATATATAAGTCGTAAGTTTCAAAATAAGCTCAAATATTGACCTTATATTAGCCGAAATCAAATAAGCTCGTAGCCTCGTATAGCTTAAACAAACAGCCCAGAGTGTAACCTAACCAGGGTTGAAATAATAAAAAGGCAAGTAAATCCAACAAAAACCCCCAAAACCAAATTCAGTCATCGCTCCTCCGTCATTTCATTTCCGATCCAACGATCACTCTCCGGTAACCAATCTCACACTTATATTGATCTTCCATTATTATATATATTCTATTCTATTTTATCAAACCTTAACAGATAGATTTATCCATAGATTTAATTTATATTATCTTTACTTGAAATACAACTCTGCCTATTTTTTATGTGATTTTAGTTTCAGTTTCACTATATATTCATAGTGTATGTTGTTTTTCATGAAAGTACAAGGTTTTCGATATACAAGGTTTTTTTTATATATGTATGCTGTGTGCAACTTATTGGTACAGTGCCGATTTTGATGTGCGTTGGTCCAGCTTGTCAAAGTTTTGCCTAGTGATTTAGGGTTATCACAAAAATGATGTCGTTTAGTTGAAGTAAGTGATGATTTGGAAATACGAGTACAGGATATTGGAACTTAGTGAGTTAAGTTGAAGTAAACTAAATATAACCTATATGTATACGGTGCCGAAATGTGTTTTTCGTTTGTTGCTAAATTTGTTTTTATACGGTTCCGGTTCAGTTTACGGTTTCTATGGTTAGTTTTATAAAATTCTGCCGTGGCTTGTTAAAAGTATCTATGCTAGTTCTAGTCAATTGATCAAATAAAGATTTAATCTGTAGAGATAGTGATACTGATATATGGTAATACGGTTAACGTATTTGTGTTTTGTGTATCTACTACAAATGCAAAACTCTGTTATTGAACTTGAATTTGATATGTGCCTGTGTATGCTGAACTTTGTGAACGGATTTATTCAGCTAGTAGAAAGCTATGGATGCTACGGACCGTAGATACTTGGAAGAAGAAGATTCTTCATTGACGAAAACAATGAAGGGTGCTGCCACTGGTTTGGCTGCTGGAACCATTTGGGGTACTATAGTTGCGACTTGGTTGGATGTGCCTCGTGTCGAGAGAAATGTTGCTTTACCTGGTTTGATTAGGACTTTAAAAATGATGGGTAACCATGGGTTGACTTTTGCTGCTATTGGTGGCGTCTACATTGGTGTTGAGCAATTGACGCAGAATTACAGAATGAAGAGAGACTTTGTTAATGGTGCAGTTGGTGGGTTCGTTGCTGGTGCAGCTATTCTCGGTTTTAAAGGTTAGCATTTTGTTTAAACTGTTGTTGGTATAATTTATTTGATAGTTACTAAATTTGAAGTTGTGATTCTTTGTTATTTATGCTTATTATGGATTCACTGCTTGCCTTTATCTTTACGAAAGCAATACTAGGAATCTGGTATCTCTAGTAAGCTTCACTTGTGTCTCATGCCCCCAGGAGAAAAAAAGTAGAGTTTTCACAAACCAGCGGCGTGTCAGCCTCTAAAGTCCTAACATTTTTGTGTAACGAGGCGTGTATGTATTAACTTGGTGAAATATCGTTGCAATGTATTTCCCTTGCGAAGTACTCATGATACATTTATCTTATGTTAGTTGCCAGGCAGATTAGGGCATAAAATATTAGTCTTTATAGAACTGTGGTCAATTATTTCAACCGATATGACCCGGCAAAGTAGTGAATGAACCTGGAAAAGCTGTGCAATTGATTCAATTAGGCTGTTTCATAAGTAGTCGTTCGTATGCTAGCCATACTAATACTTTACTATGTGTTAATTTACTGTCAAGTGCTGACAAGAAGTAAGGCTACTCACATCAAAGTTTTCAGTAGGTCCCTTAACTGAATCTGTAGGAGTCGTAAATTAAATATTAGGGAGTACAAGGTTCTTTAAAAATCACCACTGTCTTGTTATGCAAGCTGTTAGAAGACATTAATATGAAGGTACTTAGGGGTATATGTTATTAAGATTGGAAATATAGTGATTGTTCAAGTTTTGTTACTTTCAACCAAGTATTCAAACATCTATCTTATTACGTTTTCTTATTCCGGAAGAGGAAGTGTCTTTATAAGGACAAGTAAAAATATATCTTCTGCCTACCACTAGAGTTTTGAAAGATCAGGAAGATTAATTTTCTGTTATTATGGGCTTGACATTATTGCATGCTTTTAAAGTCCTGACTCTAGACTCAGTTTAAAGCTTCTATACCAGTACTGATATAATCATAAGCTGCAATAAAGATTGGTATGAAGTTGTGTAGCATTGAATGACTCATCATTGATTGCTAACCGTCCCAGCCTGACATGTGGTTAAGAACCTGAGTTCATTGCAAGCTGTTAGACTAATGGTAATAGTGACCGCGAACATGACCGCAAACTCCGCTCCACATCAGCTTTTCAACACCACCAACATAGTGTAATAAGACAACCAACATCACCACCAAAACATACCCCACTTAAACATAAATATTATCCCACACTACTCTTGCACACAAAAATTAAAAAAAAAAATAAAAGAAAAAGAAGTCGGTCATCTGAACGACCGACTTGTGCTCAATGTGGTACACGACGCGTCGATGTGGGACAAGTTAAGGGGGTCGAAGACGCTTCTTCTTCCCCTTATTACCACCAGTCTTATACTTTGTACTTTTGAAGTAGGCTTGCAGTCAGGTTTCCATAGTAATTTACATGATTTGGAATTTAAGCGATGCGTATAGTTGATAAAGTTGCTTATTAGTTATTAGTTTGATTATCTACACTTCTGCACATTCCCTGGTTGAGGAAAGGAGTTAGCTTTGAAAAGACATGGGAACTAAGAGAATCAGGCAAACTTCAATATTCTTAGCGTTATTTTAGTTGGATGTATTTTCTCAGGTGTTGTTGCTTAAATTAAGTCAAAGCCCTCTAATTGCATATCAAGCTAAAATAGAGTAGAAAGACAAATTAAAGCAATAGTGAATAGTTGCATTAGGGCCTTCATTTGGTTATAGGTATGCGTATTGTTCCCTTAATCTACGTAGTGCCTATTTGGGTCTCCAATCTTTACTTTCTAATTTTCAATATTTTAGGTCAATTGCATGTTAATGGTTTCAAATGTTTAAGGCGGTGTTTGTTGCTGGGTTGGTGAATGAGGGGCTCTAAGGTTTGTGGGTAGACATATCAAGTGTTGGTTTGATTCTAGATACGTGGGAACTAAAACCAAATTGAAGGTTTTGTTTAATATCCATACCCAAATTGATAACTAGTATTATCATTATTAAAATTATTCTTAATAATTTTAGGCCAAAATGTATTTTACTACACCATATTTTACCAACTGGATCTCCTACTACCCCAAAGTATTAGAGGTACTTAATAGTACCTCATAATTGGTAATTTGGTTCATAATTTCATATAGTACCCTAGCCCTAATTAACCAAGTCACATGAGTTATTGTCATTAGTTTTTAATGGAAATTCGGGATCCCAGTTTATCTCGCCTAACTTCCTTTTAATATTTTGTACACTTTTTTTGCCTTCAAGGATGATGCTCGTGGAGTCTCATTCAGGAGCCTAATTCAGACTTTTATCTGTTTTGTATTTGTCAAAATAGTACATGAATTATGTATTTTTTTTTTTAATCAGTGAGTACTTGAATTATTAAGATTTGAATCGTCTCTTGAAGGGAATACAATTCTCTTTTGCCATGCACATTGAATCGTCCTTTGTTAGTGTGATTGGTGTTGGTAGTGACTTGTTTCACTTTTGCTTATGCTTGTTTCTTTATGTTTATGGGTTCATTTTCTTACGTGGCTCTATAAGAGCAATGGGTAACAAATTTATATATTGATATTGCAAGTCAATACAAGTTTTTTGGCCTGCTGATATAAATGGACCAAATAGAAATGGCAGATGAGTGTATAGTTTTGTATTTTGATTAACCAAAATGATGTCCACTGATCACCATCGGTAGGGGTCAAATTAATCAATCACTTAATGACTAAATTTGCAGTGGATTGAAATTCCAATCACTTATTACGAAGCAATTATAAATTAAAGGATGTATAATTTGTGAATTTTGGGTGAAATTTTTGAAGAGATGGATATAATAATTTTTGAAGGCAAAAAGACAGTCTACATAAAATTAAAAGGGGACAAGTCACTTGAGATTACCTGGAATTTTTCCATTAAAAACTAACCACAATAACTCTTGTGACAATCATGTGACTGGGTAAATTAGGGCTAGGGTACACTATATGATCCAAATTACCAACTACTATGTATTAGGTACAATGCAGTACCTTTGATACTTTGGGGTAGTAGGAGATTCCGTTGGTCAAATTTAGGGTAATAAAATACAATTTGGCCATAATTTTACTATGATTTTATCTTCTAGAATCGCTAGCTATTATCTGGACAAAACATTATGTAGACACAACTTCTCATTATCATGCGAAACATGGCTCAAAGGTGTAAGGGGGTGATACAAACCTATCCCATACTAGGTCGCATCAAGCCACAAGCTAGGTATAGACATAGTCAGCCAACTTGACGGGAAGTGGGGAACTTATCTTGCAAAATATTAGAGAAATTTTGGCCGGGTAAAACACTAAAACCAGGCGACCTCGTCATGCCTCACAACCAAGCACCTCGATAGGAAAGGGGCGATGGCGCGAATAAGTCACTGGTCTTGGCATGATAAAGCGACATGGCTCTTGGATCCTTGCCTGAGGGACTGGTTGACCAAGGCACTAGTCTTTAGCTACACTGGTTGTGGGATGGGTAGGAAAATGCTCGGGCAGGTCCATTATGAGGGAACTTGAGGCCTGAAGGTTGGTTGAGGCTGGTTCAGAATAGGCTCGTCTATATTCGAGATACATAAACAGGAGAAGTGATACATAGCGGTACAGAATTTAACTTGAAATGATATTGGCAGTTGAAGAAAATTTCATCTTTGGGTGGGTGGTTTCTTGTTAGTATGATGGCAAAGGTGATCTTATAATTGTTTATCTAATGTGTGAAAATTATTTTAAATTTTGATTGAAGGTTCTTTCTCTTTTGTATATAGCATGCCCCTTTTGCTATTTCTTCCTTTGGTATGAAGAGAATATGTAGCCATTAGTAGAAGCAATAGAATAGGAAGCAAGTTGTTGCCTGAGAATGAAACAATATCTGGGCCGATCCCGTTGCTTCTTGTTTAATGTTATTCTGATGTCGTAGGTGGCTGCATATAGTTTGTGCTAATTTATAAATAGTCTTTTTTGTTCTTTTCTGTCGATTGTCATTCTCGTAACATGATACTTCAACACTTGCACAATCAGATTGTTGGCGTATTATTTAATGAAATGACTTGTTTTTTTAGGCAAAAGCATTTCAACAGCACTTTCTGCTGGAGCTGCACTTGCAGCAACTTCGGCTGCAATTGATGTTGGTGGTCAGACCACAAGAATGGATACGGGTAAGGAATACTACCCCTATACTACCAAGAAAAGAGCTGACGTTGCCAATTGACCATTCTCTTCATCTTCTGCTGTAATGAAGAAAGTTGCTGTTTTTCTACTGTGACAACTGGTCTACCTTTCTGATATCTGCTGTATGTTTTGTTGTGGAGATGTAAACATACTCTCCTTACGATTAGTGTTTAAATCTCAGATTCACAAAATAAATCTACCGAGATTTTCTCGACTTGAGTTCATTTTGTATGCATGTGTGAACTACCAATGAATGATTAAAAGGGATTCTTAGCTAAGATGTCAATTCTTTCATGTTGATTTACTTCTGGAAATTCGATTATGTGTTGTGATAACCTAGAGAATATCTTCTGATTCGCTACATGTACCATTTTAAAGTAAGTCAAATTTTTTTCTTGATCAGTTTTTTACTCTTCTATTACAAACTCTGATTATGAGAAAATGGATTAAAAAAAGGTCATTGTATGTTTAATTAAATCCATGGGATGAAGAATCATCATTTACATGCTTACACAAATTTTACCAAAAATCGCATGAAACTGCACAATGCTCACCCCAAGTTCTATGAACTAAGGTTTTTAAGATTTTTAAGATCGGGATCTTACTCAGGATCATTTTCGCTTTTGCAAGATCGAAATCATAAGATCAGGGATCCTACTATAGTGTTATTTTTTTAACAGTTTTTGTAATATTATTCAAATCTACAAATTATTATATATCATAAACATAAAATTATTTGAATGTTTTTTGAAAATGTTGTCCTAAATTACAAATATGAAATGTTTAATAAGATGAAAATGTTGTTTATAAAATTCTATAAAACATAATCCATAAAAATACTATTTTTTAATTTGCGGTTTGAGAAAAGTAAAATCGGATCGGATTAGATCTTAAGATCCTATGGTCAAGATCGGATCTGATAAGATCTTAAGCTTGCTAAGATCCTACGTAGGATCCGGATCGTTTTTGCTATGTAGTATCGTAAAATCGTAAGATCCTAAAATCAGGATCGAGATATCTTAATAACTATGCAATGAACTACTAAAGATGTTAAAACTCAACTTATTTAGTTACCATTAAATAGATAAAAGATGATATGGTTTAGTTGGTAATATTATTGCAAAATTGATAAAAGATAACCGGATCAATAAATATGTAGTATAGGCCATAGGGACTTGGAATATAGGATTTGAAAAAGAAAACCCAATCCTAATCACATTATAGAATGCCACGTGTCAAAAACCCATTGAATGTTTTGAATTTCTGGGGCCCATGACACCAATCACATAAAAACATGAAAGCAGTCACTCTCTTACCAAAATATCCAAACACACAGAGACACTAATGGCCGGGATCAGCTCTTGTTGCTCCACTGCACTCTCTTCCAGAAGGTATTTTTTAGAACATGCAATTTGTTTGAACAAAGATAATATAGTAAAACAGAATCACCAACAACCACATGTTTCTCAACTCTTTTTAAGTTCTTACAATTCTTTGTTCCTCTAATAAATGCTGCGTAATTGCCCTATATTTTTACCAAGAAAATTGTATAGTGATTTTTTGTTTGGGTAACCATGGTTTCCGACCTTTTGGCCGACTAATCCACGGCCATACAGACTCAAATCAGGTAAAGCCTCCCTTTCACGAGGTTGGTGTGGCCACTTCAAGGTTTATTTGCACCTAGCAGGAATTGAACTTGAGACCTCACACAATTTTAGAGTGATAGTCACAAGCCCTTTTGCCACTAGGCCACCCTTAGTGGTTAAAATTAAAGTGATTTGACTATTTAGGTAGCTGTATATATTTCATTTTCAAGTTTGATATTGCGATTTTATGTTATGAAATATTAGAAGACCAACTAGTTTAATGTAGTACAACAAGAAAAATACAAGATTATTGGTGTCAAATACGCGTTGCACTGTATCTGTATGTATCTTCTTTGAGCTTGAAAGTAGAAAGAGCTGAGGTTGACTGATTATAATATGTTTTCAGCAATTTGGGGACATTTTCATTAAGATTTAATAATACTCATCATGGTGGAACAACACGAATTTCGCGTACAAATTTAAGAATCAGAGCAGAAATTGATTTTATAAATGCCGAAGAAGCAAAGAGACTTGTAGCAGAAGAAGGGTACTCAGTTGTGGATGTTAGAGATATAACTCAATACGAAAGAGCTCATATCAAATCATGCAAACATGTTCCCCTCTTCGTTGAAAACAAGGACATGGATCCAGGTACAACTTACGAATGTCTATAATCTAGTTTACAAAGAAGACAATACACATTCCATGTGTTCTAGCATACAACATTGAAATGTATACAATCAAGGAAAAATATCATAATTTGAATACCTTTATAAGCCGCAAAGGGTAGTTGTGGTTTTCAGAATTGTACCTAAATATTTAAATTCTTAACTTTAGTAGCATGTTATCAATGGAAATCTTTGAGGTCACTTGGTTAACATTGGAGAAAATCGTAAAAATCTCTAAAAATTGGTGAAAAGTTGAAATAATAAACGAAAATATAAAATTTGGGTGACAGTTGGGTCAAAATGGTGAAGCCCTTTTGCCAAACGACCCAGCAAGACCTATCTGTGTTTGCATTTTCCGTTATATTATATCTCTAACATTAAAAGCAGGGGTAGTTTTAACCCATTTACCTTTGAATGGGTCGATTATGTTATATTATATTTCTAACATGTCAAATGGGTTAAATAAAAAATACAAAAGGGAACGGGTTGAAAGTCGACCATAAGGTATTTTCACACTTTTGAAGTGCAGACTACAAATTGTTCTAAAACTTTGCACATTTAAGTGCTTTCAGTTTATGTTGTGTTACTCTATGAATTTCTCGCTCAAGTCACAAATATCTTCTGCATTGGTTCTTATCATCCGTGTTGTTCCATCCTTAATGAGTTGGACCAGGATCCTTTGGTTTGGAAATGAAATCCTTCTAACAAAACAATAGTACTGTTGGTTTTAGGACTCACCCTTTTTGAGGTTTCATTGATTATAGTAAATGTTTGTCTAATGCAGGCACTATAGTCTTGAGACAAATGCATAACAACTTCTCTGGATTATTTTATGGAATCCCGTATACTAAGCCTAATACAGAATTTGTTCAGTCAGTGAAGAGTCAGTTCTCGCCTGATAGCAAAATTTTAGTTGTTTGCCAGGAAGGACTCAGGTATAGTATACCATTAATTTTTTATGCTATATTCATGAAAACAAAAGTGAAACCTATTTACAACTAAAGCTTTCAATCTCAACAAAAAATCTTGCTTTAATGTATTTTGTTTCTTCTCTCGAGTTTTAAGCTTATGTTTTGAACATGTAAAACTTCAAATTTATACATTTTCGTCCTTCGTGATTGTTGGTAATGCTTTATGTTTGTTATGGTTTAAGATCCGCTGGTGCTGCAAACAAATTAGAGGCAGCTGGATTTCAGAATATTGCATGTATATCATCAGGACTCCAATCTGTAAAACCAGGTTCAGTTTCAATCACTCTGATTTAAAAAACGCTGTATTTTTAAAGAATAAAATAAACTTATAATTTGTGGTTTTGATGATAGTCATAGTTTAGGTCCATGTGAGTTCCATTTGATCCTCTTTAAGAACGTCAAAAAATGTTTCTTGTTTTCTCATTTATATTGATATAATGAGGTGTTTTGATGTCAATTTTGCAGGATTGTTTGATGTCGAGGGTTCCATTGAGCTAAAAGACGCGGGTAAGGCTGGTTTAGTTCAAGTCCAAGGCAAAATCTCTGCTGTTCTTGGAACCGTACTCATCGGTAAGTTCTAAATTTACTTCTTCTACTTCTTTACAAGTATACGTGAGAAATTCTTAACACATTTTTATCATGGTATTTATGGAATTTACAGGTGCATATCTTTTCATTACTTTCTTTCCGGATCAAGCAGAGAAGATCATTGCATTGTTTCCCTCAAGTTAGGAACATATAACGAGATGAAAAGTTTTGCAATTGTGTTTTTCATCAAAATGATGATTTGAGTGAAGTAAGATTCTTGAAAGCATAGATCATATGGGTGATATTGTGATGATAGACTTGCAGATTTAGCGTAAATGATCACAGATTCAATATCTGCAGAAATGAATATTACAATTGATGGTTAACAGACATAAATTCTTGAACTTTTATTCCTAGATTAGTGTTTTTATCTTGTTACAAGAAAAGGTTTATGTTATAGTAAGATATGTTGATGCCATATTTGGTGAAGGATAGTGACTCAATTCATGGACTCGTACATGCAGCTTTAAGAAGTCGGAAGCTAGTGGGAAAATTGATCAAAGTAACCACTCATTGATGGCCTAGTGGAAAAAAGTACTTGACTATTACTCTAAAAAAATGTGTGAGGTCTCAAGTTCAAACATGACTTTACCCGGTTTGTCGGCCAAAAGGTTGGAAATCATGGTTAAACAAAAAAAAAAAAAAAAAAAAAAAATTTAAATGATCAAAATAAAAAAAAAATGGATCAAAAAAAAATGGATCAATTAAATTAAAACGGCATATAACGCTTAACCCGGATTAAGTACTAGGTTCACTTCTATATTTCTTAAATATATTAAATAGAGGATTCACTATGGCACGATTATCATATACTATTATTAAGGTTATAAATATATATATAGTATTGATTATATATATAATAGTATATTATTAGTATATATATATAGACATATGATAGGTATATTAAGTACTATATATTATATAATATAATATATATATATATTGAGCCAATCACCTAACTCATAAACCTTTTTGTTATATAAACTTATTTCAGATACACACAAAAAAACATCTTATATAACTCAAATTGCATTTAGTTATGAAAAAGTTTAAAATATTAGATTTTTTATGCCAATTAAGCATGAAATAAATGTCCACTATAGTTAAACAAAAGTACGAACATGTTCACCCTTTCATGAACCTTTTTAAAAACGAGTATGGTTGATGCTTTTATGCTCCCTGAGAATACTTGTAATACTAGTTATTGTAGGTTTAAGTCTTAGACATGGTGAAGTAATTAGTTGTGTAAAAACTTTTTTTTTTTTTTTTTTTTTTTTTTTTTTTTTTTTTTTTTTTTTTTTTTTTTTTTCATTTTGTATTTATTAAATTAAGAATTCCATTCACTTATAATAATCTATATGTATAATTAATATTATTAAATGTAATAGTTTAAGAAATATACACGTTAATCACTGTCAGGGTATCTACTAGTGATTTAAAAACAGGTCTAAGAAATTATGAAGAGGTTCAAAAATTTGTGTATTTTGGTGGAAAACCATTTCAAGTTTAGGTGAAATGAAAATGTTTAGCATTTTGAAAGGTTTATAAAATAATTACATTGAATAAGGTGACCGTTTACTAAAAGTTTTATCTATAGTTGGAATATGTTTATAATATTAAAAGATTTGTAAACAGGTGCGGAGCTACGCCCGGGCTACCTGTGGCACGGGGCACATATGCTTTCGTCCGACGAAGTGTAGTTTTTGTATATATATATATATATATATATATATATATATATATATATATATATATATATATATATATATATATATATATATATATATATATATATATATATATATATATATATATATATATATATTTTGTTTTTTGAGAGTGCTACACCCCTTTTTCAGAGAACAAGGGTTTTTTGAGAGTACCAAGATCTAAGATAAAGAATATGGGTTTTTATAACATCAAAAGAAAAGAAACTTGGGACTGCATTTTAAAGCAAGGAAACGATGGGTTCAATTGGGGAAGATGACCCCAAAAGAGTGAGCTAGTGAGAAAGGTTGTTATGGGACCTTACTTTTTATTTGTCTTTTAGCTCATTTTTACTATAAGTTCTAATTCAGCCCTTATTTATACAGAAAAGCATTTTTTTTCATCCAAACACTGTCTGCTTTTCGGTTTAAAAAAACAGAAAAACAGTTTTGCATAAGCAGGTAAGAAGCTGCTTATTTTGTTTTAGTTATTATACATTAAATTAAAATGACTTTTTTTACATTCATATTTAATCTAAAACCTTTTATAAATAATCTTGATTGAAATTTTATATTAGAATGATTTATTTTACAAATATACTGCGTTTTTTTTATTTTTATTATTATTATTATTATTATTATTATTATTATTATTATTATTTTCCTTCTATAAACTAAGCAAATTCAAACACTGGTACCACATGTACTTTTTATAAATACTTATTTTTAAGCATAAGCATAAAAAATAAGCAATTCTAAACACCCACTTAATGATGTGTCTGTCGTATGTTATTTATTTATGTATTTATACGGTAGAGTTAGGATCAAATAAGAAGAATAATAAAAATAAGAATGATAAGAAGAAACCACAACCACACATTCTAGATGCACCTACAAAAATGGATGCATTTTCATTCAAATTTTCCCTCCCAAATTAAAATGTGTGGCTAGAATTACTTCTTACCATTCTTATTTTAATTATTCTTCTTATTAGATCCCTTCCCACTTATACGGTAAACATAAAGAGGTAAATATGGTGAGCTACGAACTGGGACAAATTGGATGGAGTGAATTTGAAATTGAGAGAACGATTAAATTGAGTTAAACCAATTGTTTTGGAAATAAAATGTTTCCTAAACTAAATATTTAAGTTAGGTAAGAATAAATTTGGTTTCAAATTTTGCAAATTCAAAACTCAAACATGATGTATGACGTTGATTAAACCAATACATATACGTAGTTTCCTTCAATCGCTTCCTTTACATAAAACTCTATAAACTTCTCTTCGATTCATTCATTCAATCATCGCACACATATACTAAACCAATGCGGCGAGTCCTGCGACAACACTTGTTGCAACGTCAGCGACCACGGCTGCCACAGCTGCAACGCCAGCGAGCACTGCTTCCACCACACCCACCACAGTCTTCGTACACGGCCACATATGATACTACATGGTGGTCTCAACCACGCCTGCCACTGTATCCCTACACTACCAGGCATTTTATACCTTCTAATAGGCAATATACGGACGAGGAAATGGCTATACTAGATGCCCTTAACGACATGGATCAAGATACTGATAGTTTTCAAGAAGCCGATTTAGTGGGATCAAGTGGATTGACCGAGACACAAATCTCCAAGAATTTACGCCTCACAAAATACACTAAAGATGAAAAAGAAGAAGTTTGCACCATATGTCTATCTGAATTCAAAGAGTACGAGACACTAGGGGTTCTTGAATGTAAACATCAATATCACACTCGATGTATCAAAAAATGGTTACTACAACAAAACATCTGTCCTCTTTGTAAACATGAAGCTTTGACGATATAGGCTAATTATGTAAATTGTTTATCTTGTATACGTTTTGTCGAATTGATTAGGAGAGATATTATTCATAGGTTTGTCTTTTTAAATTTATTCATAACTCATAGTCCAAATTGTTAATCGTAACAGAACTATGATGATGAATGAACAGGGGTTGATTCGAAAAGTTATGACTGATGGGCCAAATTTTAACAATTATAGAACGATTTAGAAATCGAGTTATCATAGTTGGAAAAAGCTTATGATGACATGGATTAATACAAGTTCAAGTTTATAAACAACGTCATTGTAATCAAATACTTGCAATCCATTTAATGCATTTTGCTTCTATGCATTAGCCGATATGTGTACTAGGCCCAATTATTAAGTTATGAGTTCAGCACAAATTATCCGATCCATTACATGTACTAGGCCCAGTTATTATTTTACGAGTTCAGCAGTACTATGCCCAATTATTATGTTATTAGTTCAGCGGCTGAACTCTTAACATACTAATTGGGCCTAGTCATATAATGGATCGGCTAATAATATGAAGCTTCTCAAAATTTAAAACATGGGCAATAAGTTTATGAAAAAAAATGTTTTTATATTAATATCATAGTATGACATGAAAATATCATGTTTCACATAGTGTGTTGACCAAGAAAGAGACAACTTAAGAGATAGTCAAAACAAAGATGGCGAACCAAAGTCTTTGGTCAAGTGGTATGTGAGTGACTCATCAACTTAGAGGTTGTAGGTTCAAAGTCTTGGTGGAGACATTGTGAGGTATTATGTGTGAGATATGTGATATATGATTATAAAGTTGCCAAAAAAAATGGCAAAATTTGTGTCATGTGTCAAGCATAATTTGGAAAAAAATGAAATGTTTTGGCATTCTTTAATTTAACCATCGGCATCATCATAGATGTATCAAGTGATGGTTGCTAACTCAAACGTATGTCCTTTTTGTAAAGGCCAAGGTTTAATGATATAAGTGTGCTATTATATTATGTCGAGTATTGTCGATTGCAAACTTTTCTTAGATAGGCCGTTTATGTCTCCAATTTTATTAATCACTCACTAGATACGCTGATGCGCGTGATGTGTCGTTGCGGTATAGCAGTGTTAATGCCAATTCAAATTTTACATTTATATTTAGTCGACTTATCAATAATACACACACTTAACGAGCAGTGTACCCGGTCAGTTTGTATATAATGGTAAGCAGAGTGTCGATCACTAAGAGTGGAACGTATTATCTAGTTATCCTAATCAGTATTTTAATATCTAAGTTAGCTTTACAGTCTAATCTAACGAAAAGGGGTTCAGCCTGAGAGACTGGCACAAGTTTGGTTATTTAATTAAACAGTAAAAACTAATGAGAACAAATAAGCGAATAGCATACACGTACACAGGTAGATAATAGAGACAATAAGAAGACCTGTCCTGATAATTAAGTAGCTTGTCACTTGTTTTATTGCTAGTTTTATATGAAGTGTATAAAATAAGCCCGTACTCGTTGGTTTCATTATATCTGCGAGTAAACCCTTAATGATTACTTATGAATATCCTACTTATCCAAAGAGATCGGATTAAATAGGCGAGGAAGGGGTATGACAGCCCAAGCAGTGCTCAGCTAGACACAAAGGTAATCAATGCACTAATATAAGTTCACCAAAGATGTCAAACATATAAACTTTAATTGATGGGAAAGCAATTTTAAGGCGGGCATTTGATTTTGCGTACTCACAAACTACCGACCATCAATCCTGATGAATTAAAGCTTACTATTACAATAAAACAAAACTACTTAATGAATTAAATACATGCAGGACCTTCTTACAGCTCTAAGATCTTCGTTTGGGGTGTGTCTTGTGTTGCTTGTTCGTCTGAATTCGCCTCCTTAGGGTTATGGTGCACACCAAATTCGTCTAGGTCTTGGGGTATTTATAGTTTCTGTCTGAGGGTTCGATGCGGCGCATGTAATGATCAGATGCGGCGCATTGACTTAACTTCGCGTGGGGTCCAAGCTTATTATATTCTGGAATATTCGTACACCGCCTTTAGATGCGGCGTAACTTGAATCTTTATGCGGCGCATGTCCTTCAGTTGTCTTCGATTGTTTCTTGTGAAGTCTTGATAGTGATACGTCGTATGTCAATTGTGTGATGCGGCGTATCTGGAGTAGAACGAGCTTGATCTTCTTCTTTGGCCAAAGTTTCATATGCGGCGCATGGTAGAATTCCAGGCGACGCATTCTTCAAAGTCAGGCAATGGTCTTCGAATTCATCAGTATGATATTGTGGCGTATCTGTAGAGTTAGATACGACGCATCTTTTGGATTTCAGTAGACTTTTGACATCTTGCTCATTTTGCTCCGTAATTAGTCCAAGATCGCCAAGTTTCACCTTTTACCTGTTTTTACCTGAGAATCACTAAAGTAAATATTAAAGCACCGATTCTCATACGTAATAGAGTAAAACAAGTTAAATAAATATGATAAATGATACTTATTTGAGTTCATCAAATATCCCCCGCTTGAACTTTACTTGTCCCCAAGTAAACCATAGATTTAATCTTATGAAAATGTATCCTAAAAGGTATTAGGATTTGTTTTTAATAGTTACGCACGTATTCGTTTTATTATAATCACACAACCAACCACTTAACGAAGTAGAAACAAAATAATTTTTCAATATAAAACAATTCTAAATCGTTTAGTTGCTAGTTGTGACGAATATTCTATCATAAGCTTGACAAGTATACGCATCTCCCCCACTAAAGCCAAGGAGTAACAAGTCTAAAGCGGTAAAATGAGTTAGTTGGTTAAGGGTTGATCATCCTTCTTAATCTCTATCGATCTCATATTCCAGAAAAAGCGACAAAATCACGAATACATGATCGAATCCACGACCACGATACTCGCAATTGCTCAATTTCTTAACTCGAATAGGCTAAAGATAGGACTAAGTAATCTTTACCAACAATATTATATCAAAAGGGCGACAAAATCATAAATACATAGCCGAATGCACGACTACGATACTTAAGATTGCTCAAATCCCTAATCTCAATAAATCAAAGGTTCGGATGAATAATGATATAGGGTATGGATAATATTTGGGATATAAATTGGTGTAAAATAAAAAATGAACAAAATAAATAGATTAAAATCCTAAGTGTGGTTAATTACTTTCCCAACCAACCCATGAATAAGACTGATGTGTGCTATTTTACACATGTTTTTGACCTTAGTTTAAGTGTGTATAAGACCAAAAACTAACGTGAAACGCCAAAGATATAGTGTTTTTGTGTTTGTGACTGTGCAGGAAAGGATATTGCATAAATGGCATGAAAACCAACCAAAAAGCCCTAAACGAGCACGAGATTTGGAAAAGAGTCAAGAAGCCGAGTCAAAGATGAAATTTACTCAAGTAAAGCCCGTGACGATGTTTTCATTACTTAAAGGCTCGTGAATATGAAAGAGATACTTAATCGAAGATTAAAGATGATTATCATGTATAAGCTTCCCAAACTCGAGCAAGTGGTCACTTTTATATCATTGAAGACTTTATGAAGACTCGTTAACATATTCCTCAAGTTTACAAGGACTTAAGTTTACTTTTTAGAAGTCGTTTAGTAGTGTAATAGAAGTTTATGTGTCGTTTCATAAACAATATGAGTTGAGGGGGCTTGATGTAAAAGGAATCCACCAAGGAAACCTTAAATACCCACCTTAAGCTTCATTTTGAAGCTAGTCTTAATTTTGTAGTCTTCTTTATGTTTTAATTTCATGTCATTTAATTTTCTTGTCATTTATTTTATGTAAGTTTTAATTTCTTGTCATTTTAAGTTTATGTCAATTTAATTTTCATGTCTTGATTTACTTATTGTCATTTTATTGTCTTAATCTTTACAAGTTCTTTCTTAATCTTTACAAGTTTTTATTAATTTTCTTGTCACCTTTGCATGGTTTTCATTTGAGTTTCTTAAGAAAGCTTATGGGTTAGGGCTTACAAAAGAAGCCGTGGCTTATTTGCTTATTTCTAAGCTTATTTTAGTGTCTTAACGTTTTATTTATTAAGTTTTTACAAGTTTTATTTACCTTTTATTAAATTTTTATGTCACGTTATAAGTTTTTAAAATACAGTAAGTCACTTAGGGTTTAATAGCGAGTATGGTGTTTTTTAGGGTTTTATAGCGAGTTTGATTTTTTAGTAGCGAGTATGGAGTCATTAGGCTAGCGAGTATGATATACTGCCTAGCGAGTATCATTTTTTCATTGTAGCGAGTTTGTTTTTGTCTAGTCCTAGCGAGTTTGGTCCCAAAAGGTCTTAGCGAGTATCATTTTTTTACTTGTAGCGAGTATGGTTTTTGGTGTAGCGAGTTTGTTTTAGTTAGGTCATAGCGAGTTTGGTTTAGGATTTTAGTTAGCGAGTTTGTTTAAAGTCTTGTGTCAGTTTCATTTTAGTCCAGTTTCATTTCGAGTCGTGTCTTGTTTTCTCTTTTTCTTTTCTTATTTCTTTTACAAGCCGAGCTAGGCTTTTGTTTTCTCCATCGTTCTTCGAGTGGAGTTTCGTTCGGTTCATTCCTAAACGAAACTCTGCCGAATTTTCTTTAATTTCTTTTAACTC
>LBNU01000867.1:43344-60117 GCA_014162995.1 Artemisia annua | reverse complement strand
TTCTTTAAATGGAAACATCACATCATGCATTTATGGAATGTTTATGTGTTTGACTAGCCATATTGTTCTTACACATTTTGGAAGTATTCTATGTTTGGTGCAATGCATGTTGTCTAGTATTAAGTTGATGTGACTTAGGTTGGTTTGGAAGTTATGGCAAAGCATTCATGTTCCAGGTCTGGCGGAACCTTGGAGGAACACGGGCGGAACCCTCCTGAGGGTGCCGCCGTTTCCGCCAGACCTGCAGAAGGTTTTGCTATAAATACCAAACCATTTGTTAGATTTTTTCTTTATCACTTTTAGGACAAATATTTCATATATCTTCTCATCTAACTCAGTAATATTTGACTTGTGTGATTCTCTTATGTAGCAAAGGAGTTCACAAGTTCATCCACGAAGTTACAAGTTTCAACTCATAAGTTGCAAGACTTGGTAGCTTTGCTATGTATAGACTTTGGTAGTTTATACTTAATTTGTATCTTGTGTAGAAGTGATCGGTTAGTATTTTAGGCCTTAAAATACATAGTGTGACGGGAGTGGTTGTACCCTTGGTAAAGAACTTGACATCTGGCTTAGTGTCGGTAAAAGGAATTAGGCGACGATAGGTTGGTTCTACCTTGTACTAGAACTCGGTATTTAGCTTTGTACCGGATAAACGTGTAAGCGACGAGTGTAAAGGTTTCTCCACTGAGAAAGGAGTTTGTTGACTAGTGCTTTAAACTCTCGAGTTGGATACTCGGGGCGTGGACGTAGGGCAAGGAAAATAGAGTTCCTTGTAGCCGAACTACGATAAATACTCGTGTCATGGTTTGATCGTTTCTTTCTTTATTCTTACTTGCTACTTATTATCTTTTAGATCATATCTTTGATAGTATCCATGCTTACATCTTTGATTGTTTGAAAAGTATATCTTAGATTATATCTTTGATTATACAAAAGTTTTAAATGATAATTAACGATAAAAAGCGGTAAACTATTCAACCCCCTGATCGAGGCGGACCAAGCGGTGAAGCNAACCCCCCTTCTAGTTTTCCACAATATTATTAATTGAACAAGGTAAAGCAAAACTTCCTGGATCCTTTTCTTTATGAGGCAAGGCATGTAGATCAGTTTCAGAGTTCTCTTCTTTCATTGTAGCCTTGATCTCTTCTTCAATCCTTGACTTCTCCTTGAGTAGTCTTCTAACGCTAATTGAGGAGTTAAAGAAATATTGGGGCTTTAAAACATCACCATTCTTCAATCTTCCTGGAAAAGGTATGCTAGGCATGACTTCTTCAGTAGTGGTTATGGCCTTGACATGATCTCTTGGATTAGTTTTAGTTGAGCTTGGTAGACTTCCATATCCCCTTTCTTGAAGCACCTTACTCATTTGACCTATTTGTTGTTCCAATGCTTTGATCGAAGCCCCTTGGTTTCTTGTCATAGTATCAGTTGAGGCTCGGATTTCTTTGATCATAGCAGTGTTTTTTTCATGTCTTTTAGCAGCATCGGTGATAATTTGCTTTAGAGCGTCATCTAGAGTCTGCCTTCTCTCTTGATATGTGGGATTTCTATTGTACTGTCGATAGAATCCCGGAGCAGCTTCCCTAAACTTTCCTGAAGGTTGGAATGGTTGTCCAAATTGTGTGTAGTATGCTTCTTCAAAGGTCTCACTTTCATTCTTTGTAGGGCAGTCCTTAGTGTAGTGAGGTCCTTCGCATTTTTAACATCCAACTTGGGCAGCATATATCTTTTCATCTCTTTTCTTCATCTCTCTACTAATTTTATCCAATTGAGCTTGAATTGCAGCATACCCGTCAAAATTAGTGCTACTCTTAGTTCTAGTAGAGGTCCCATCGTGCCATTTTTGAGAATGATCAGCAGCTTCTTGGATTGCTTTTCTAGCATTTGCTGCACTCATTTCTGGTACAGCTCCCTTAGCATCCAAGATTTGTCTAGTGGGCACGTCCAATCCTTGATAAAAAGTTATTATCTCCTGCATTTTTGTTAGATAGTGTTGAGGACATCTTGGCAATAAATCTTTAAAGTGCTCCCAAGCTTGATAAAGAGTCTCATCGGGCTCTTGCTTAAAACTGTTGATAGCCTCCATCTTTTTAGCAGTCTTAGCAGGTGGACAATATATTTTCAGGAATTTGCTCTTCAGATCTTCCCATGTTATGATTGAACTAGCAGGTTCATTCTTTAGCCACTTATTAGCGGCTCCTTTAAGTGAAAGTGGGAAGATTCCAAGCATAAGTTGGTCATCAGAAACTCCTTCTGTAGTAAACAAATCTGCGATCTCGAGGACTTTGTCAACATGTTCATTAGCATCTTCATTATCTGTCCCACTGAAAGCATTTTCTCTTAGCTCCTTGAGAAACTGACCCTTCAATTCAAACTTTGACTTGTCATCAAAATTTGGTCTAGCAACTCCTGAACTGTAGTCAGTACGGGTTTTGTTCATGTATTCCTCCATGGTAGTGTTTTCCGTCATTGTTTCTGTTTCTTCTTCTTCCTCTCGTTCAGAAAAATATTCAAGCTCAAATGAACTTGAAACTTCAAAGTTTTTTGTGCTGAAAAGCTTTCTTAATGAGTGAAGAGCTCGTTCAGGATCTTTGAAAGGTGTAATTAAGTTCTTAGTTGAACTTCTGGTCATGCACTACCTGAAATCATCACAAAGCATCAGTAGGGTATGTTCAAGAAAGTATTATGTCAGAGAATTAACAACGAAAACGGAATACGAAAAATAAAAGTTGCTGATATCTGCAGATGATGCGCCGTATCCTTGAAAAAGGATACGCCGTATCTTATTACGTTAAAATTAAATCAGACTTTTATTTTAGAAAATAGATATGCCGCTTTTGAATTAGAATGCGCCGTACCTGTTAAGTATCAAAAATCAGTTATATTTATAAAAATTAAATACGCCGTATTAGCAGAAGCTAATGCGCCGTATTTTCGTTAAGCTTCAAAATACAAGATTTTTGATTAAGTAGATGCGCCGTATCGATAAAATCGATGCGTCGCTTCTGTTTAATAATTCAAAAACTATTTTTAATTTAATTATTAAATACGCCGTATCTGTTAAAACAGATGCGTCGCATGGCGTTAGGGTTTCGAAAAATTCTTTATTAAAAACACAATACGCCGTATCTTGGGGAAAGATACGTCGTACTCGAATTATTAAACACGTTGTATTTTATAAAATTAAAACGCAATACGCCGCATCCGAGAAACAGATGCACCATATCGTTTGTATCTGCACAGTACAACGTCAGTAAGTACAAACGAAAGAAAAAAAATAAAAATAAAAATTACAGAAAATAAAACACACAAAAAACAGTAAATATGCAAAGTATACAATGAATGCAATCTATCTAATATACAACAAGTTAGGGGTTAGTGTCTAAAAACCTAAGAAAAAGAAAAAGCTAATTAAAATACTAATCAATTTAACAGATAATAACAATTCACTCCCCGGCAACGGCGCCAAAAACTTGTTGCGCGTGATGTGTCGTTGCGGTTTAGCAGTGTTAATGCCTATTCAAGTTTTACATTTATATTTAGCCGACTTATCAATAACACACACACTTAACGAGCAGTGTACCCGGTCAGTTTGTATATACTGGTAAGCAGAGTGTCGATCACTAAGAGTGGAACGTATTATCTAGTTATCCTAATCAGTATTTTAATATCTAAGTTAGCTTTATAGTCTAATCTAACGAAAAGGGGTTCAGCCTGAGAGATTGGCACAAGTTTGGTTATTTAATTAAACAGTAAAAACTAATGAGAACAAATCATCAAATAGAATACACGTACACAGATAGATAATAGAGACAATAAAAAGACCAGTCATGATAATTAAGTAGCTTGTCACTTTTTTTATTGCTAGTTTTATATGAAGTGTATAAAATAAGCCCGTACTCGTAGGTTTCATTATATCGGCGAGTAAATCCTTAATGATTACTTATGAATATCCTATTTATCTAAAGACATCGGATTAAATAGGCTAGGAAGGGGTATGGTGGCCCAAGCAGTGCTCAGCTAGACACAGAGGTAATCAATGCACTAATATAAGTTCACCAAAGACATCAAACATATAAACTTTAATTGATGGGAAAGCAATTTTAAGGCGGGCATTTGATTTTGCTTACTCACAAACTACCGGCCATCAATCCTGATGAATTAAAGCTCACTATTACAATAAAACAAATCTACTTAATGAATTAAATACATGCAGGACCTTCTTACAGCTCTAAGATCTTCGTTTGGGGTATGTCTTGTGTTGCTTGTTCGTCTGAATTCGCCTCCTTAGGTTTATGGTGCACACCAAATTCGTCTAGGTCTTGGGGTATTTATAGTTTCTGTCTGAGGGTTCGATGCGGCGCATGTAATGATCAGATGCGACGCATTGACTTAACTTCGCGTGGGGTCCAAGCTTATTATATTCTGGAATATTCTTACACCGCCTTTAGATGATGCGGCGTAACTTGAATCTTTATGCGGCGCATTTCTTCAGTTGTCTTGGATTGTTTCTGGTGAAGTATTGATAGTGATACGCCATATGTCAATTGTGTGATGCGGCGTATCTGGAGTAGAACGAGCTTGATCTTCTTCTTTGGCCAAAGTTTCATATGCGGCGCATGGTAGAATTCCATGCGATTCATTCTTCAAAGTCAGGCAATGGTCTTCGAATTCATCTAAGTATGATATTGCGGCGTATCTGTTGAGTTAGATACGGCGCATCTTCTGGATTTCAATAGACTTTTGACATCTTGCTCATTTTGCTCCGTAATTAGTCCAAAATCACCAAGTTTCACCTTTTACCTGTTTTTACATGAGAATCACTAAAGTAAACATTAAAGCACCGATTCTCATACATAATAGAGTAAAACAAGTTAAATAAATAGGATAAATGATGATAATAAAATGTACTTATTTGAGTTCATCATACGCCAATGATCAAGTCAAATATTAATATGATTGGATTCTCTAATGTGTGTCAAAAGAACAAATCTTGCAGTTAATTTGGGTCCTCATCAATCATAAACTTTGCTTTATTGAGAAAACCATTGATTTAGTTTGTATACCTAAAAAATTGTGAATTACAAACATGAAAAATTGGCAGGAAACTAGAAAAGGAGGGAAATTTTGAAAATATGTTTACTTAATTAAAGGGTGTAAACGGTAAATAAAAGAGAAAAACTCAAATAAACGTCGATGACTTTGTTATAACCCTGAACGATTAACGGCAAAATTCCCTATTTAAACTCCATTCTGGCCCCATCGATTCATTCATTCACTTTCTACACACATTCTCTTACGCATCAGAACCCCTTTTTTCTATTTTACAGTCAACACTATGAATCCTTACCAACATACTTATAATCCATATTGCATTCCACCACCCCAGCATCATTATGCCCCCACACCCAACCAACATATGCAAGATCTTGAAGACGCTCATGAAGTTAATTATAATCGACTACTGCTGCTCATGGGACTAACACCAACAGAATTTTTCAGAAAACAAATGCGTTTTGTGCTAGCCCCACAACTACAGATGCCATGAGGCCAGCCACAACCTTCCACTTTAGGACCGATCACAATTAGTACAACATGTACATGTTGGTGGACATGCTATAATAGATGCCTCTAACATGGGTGGAACTAATAGTAGGGTTCAAGAAGCTACTCCCACCTACACGTACCGATCACCATCACAACATGGATTGTCTAATGTTCATGTACATTGACGATGGGGCTGCTATTGTAGATGCCTTAAATATGGATCAAACAGATGATTTGCCAGTATCTAGTGGATTGACAGAGACACAGATCTCCAGGAATCTACTAAGTAAAAGATATTGTAAAGATAAAGAAGAAGCTGAAGATTGTGCTATATGTTTATGTGAACTGGAGGAGAACAAGACAACAGTGGTTTTTACATGCAAACATAAGTGTCATGTGAATTGCACCAAAGAATGGTCCAAGGCACAAAGGAGGTGTCCCCTTTGTGTTTGGCCGATCGGTTTGGATCCCTAGAAGGGATCCTGGAACCTTCTAATCCTTCCAATTATTCACACAATAAACTTTCCTTATTTTCGTCTAACGGTCGTTAGTCAATTCCGTTAAATACTAACGGCCGTTACTCGTATTGTGTTTATTAATAATTATACATAACATTTATAAATAATTATTCATTTACTATTCATACGTAAAGTGTGCAATCCTGTTATCTCGAGTTCGATCCTAACACACGTCTATCATTTCATGTCTATAAAACTAACAGCTCCCACTTAGACATGTCATGATAGAGTGATCACATTCGGTTAGCGTCTTGCAACACACCGATGCCTCTTAGTACAAATCGAGTAAGGCTCCTGGAAAACCTTTCAATGATTTCTCATTATTATTATCTTTTTGTTTCTAATACCATGTTAATAAGAATACGGATCAAAATCATTCTTAATTAACAATTCTGTTTCTCGTTGTTTGTGATTGATCAAGATTACCAAATCATCTTAACATATTCAGGGAAGATCTTGGGCGCACGCACGCAAATATCTTGACAACCCTACGAGGGGCCCAGCAGTATTAAACTCCAAAAATTAATTTGAAGGAACAAATTCTGTATTGACTACAAGCAAAACCCACAAAGTTTGTAACACTTCCGAAAACAACCCTTATGACTACCAGTTACGTAGAGCGTTAAGTTGTTTCACAAAAATGCACTATATTCATGACAGTTATCTTGTATCTCAAGTCTGAGGATAACTTCTTAAGATTTACTTAATGACAAGATCCATAAAGTAACATCATGTAGTTGGGATAAGTCCTACATTCGGTATCATTGAATATCATTTGAAATGGCGTGTCTATGCATCAATATACTTTTAAGTATATTACACCAAAATCATATTTGTCTTAATTTAGTAATATTCCCATATTACTAACTGACAACGGACAATTTAGAATAACATTTATTCACGGATTTAAACATGTAAATATAGGATACAATTTATTATTTAATGAAAACAAACGTACCAAGTACTTTAATTCATTATAAATAACAATTGTTTAACATCCCTTATCCAAATACTAAATAGATCAATGCATGATAACTCTAGTTGATGAATTATATCTCAAATAATGACATTCATACTTGTTGACAAAACATAAATCATCCAACTTTGATCTATCGGAATTTTGAGAATACTTATTTAAGAATTCAACTAGTGAAGTTCTTGTATGTGCATACTCAACTATTTTGATAATGCCACATAATATTTCATAAAATGTGTGACATCCTTAACGACCAATTTATGACAATCAAACTTCTAAAATATTTTAAAGTTTAAAGTATTCTTATTCTTTAATGTATAATGCAACTATGCTTAGTAAGCACAACTAGTACATATAGCTAAGGATGAAATCCTTAACATGACTAGTATTGAGTGTCATCTCAATTTCATTAGCATCATTGTATGCAAACAATAATATGCTCTTTAAAATTCCCGTAAACATTAATATCAATTGTGTAATGTTTGATGTCTTCCAAACATTCAAGTTTGTCAGCTATGATAATTTTCACAACAATTTGAAAAATTGTTCATCTATAGAATCTGGAAGCTATTCCAGGCTGAGGATGTGATTCTATATCCAAACATATTCCTTTAGAATATTCATTACACAAGTTATCTAATAACTTTCATTTAGATATCAATGTTGTCAAATCATCTTGTAATTAAGCATGATAAAACAGTAACATGATGTACATGAACAATCCTTGAGTCATACTTAGATTTTATTCATGTTCTACATATTCATTTAGATATTCTAAATGATATATCATGTTCTATTAGATTCATTAGCCGCATATGTTTATATTAATAAACAATCATTCCAAAGTTGCATGTCATATTTTCTAAATCTTCAAGTGAAGTTTCATTCCAAACTAAGACTTAACATTTTAGTTATATGGAATGTTACTTCTTATATGTTTTACAACATATATGATTTAGGAAATTAAACATAATACTTCCACAAGATTTTAAGAATACTTAGAAATTATCCTATTTCAATTGTAGATAAATACATAGATTTAATAATTAAACATAAGAAAATCTCTTAGATGCATGCATTTATCCATTAATGGATTATTGCACTTTGTACACTTCCAAAGATTTATTTGAATTTATAACTCCTTTTTATTACTTATCGTCCTCGATCAAGTAATCTCTCAAGAAAGAGTTTTGATATTCCATTGTCATTTTCATATTAATAAAAATATGACAATGATAATCTTTATATATTTAATGCGTTTAGGATAGAATATTCAATCACAGTTAATTGCTTAAATGTGATTAATAATCTTGTCATAAAACATGCATTAAATACGTGTACAATATTGTCCATATGATTTCTATACAAAAATTTAAACCACAAGGGTTACTTTATCTTTGGAGAAACACATCTTTATTTTCTAGTCTAACTATTAAGATAAACCAAGTTTCAAAATTGATTATCTTTATGGACAGCATCTTTATCATTCATAGCATGTGTACTTTACCCAATTTCATATTTGGTAATGTATCACAAAATAATTCTCAACATATTAATCAAATATCTGAGATATCCTTGCGGATCTATGAATGAGAATTCCATCATCTTGAAGTTTAACATTTTCATGTCTAGCCTCATTATGATATTCACTAGTTTATTTTAGAAGATTATGTATCTTGTAATTTTATCCTTTAAAGATTAAAACTCCCACTTGCTTTTAGTAATTTAAAGACTATCTATAAATACTTAGTAATTAGAGCAACAATACAATGTTCTCTCTCGGGATATTACAAATACATATTGATAGTTTCTGACTTTACTTTGTTAATAACCTCTTCATAAGCAGTTGAAGAAGTTCAGAACTTCAATATAAGACTTAATGTGATTTATCACATTCCATAATATGATGGTGTCTTATTAATCTTCTAGGTTGGAGTCTTATTTAGTATATTTAATCCATACTCAATTTTCTAACCTTGATAACCTTTGGAAGAAAAGAAGTCATAGTTATCTTTAATCAAAAAATTTAACAAGAGTTTGATTATCCTAACTGAACATACCATAATCATTTTGTATTTCATTAGGATTAATATTGTAAGACAATCTAACAATATTTAAGATAACCATATTCCTTTTGGCTTGTCTATTTACCAACTAAGTCCTTTTAATGGTATAATAGTATTATCAAGCCAATTACATACTTTATAACACAAGTACTTTTGACAAAGTCACTTCATGTTTATATCTCTACAAGAAAACATAAACTGTTATAATCCCACTATACGTTATAAGTCATTCAATAATTTAATGACTTCAGGTATATGTCTTAATTAAAAAACATAAAAAGATAACGTCTTACTTTATTATAAGTCTTGTAACAATTAAAAGACTTTATGTTTATATCTTTACAATGAAACATAAACATGTTAAGTAAATTAATCATGAACACCATATCTTGGTTTCAATAGTATTTTCAAGTTAATTTATTACTTCACAATAATGTAAAACAACATTATGTCTTCATTTATTTATGTCATTTCAAGAATACATAAATACTTAGATTGAAGTAGCATTAGATTACTTTATTAATTTATGTCATTCCAAGAATTTATAAATATACAAATTAAGGTAGTCTTGATATCATATTGACACATGTTCTAATAGGTATCTAATTTAGAAACTGCAAATTAACCTAATTCCATTACATCAGTTGATCTGCTAGTAATGAAAGTATGAATTTACCTTTCCGTTGTAACCTAGCCAAGCTCTCACATGACGTAAATTACAACTTCAAGTGTTTCTTAAATTAGATGTGTTATAAACCCTATTATAACTTTAGTCTCTTACCTTTCAGTCAAGAGAATCCTTTAAATCATATCTTTATGAGTTGTTTCTTGCACACAATTAAATATAACAATTCTCCCACTTGTGCATGGAACAACCTCATATAGTTGATAAACAGCACTGCATGCGTTTGTTTATGTTATCAATATGATTGTGTCATAGATTTCAGCATAACAAGTAGATATAGAACAACAATGTCTAGTAAGGAAACATACAAGACTAACCTTAAAAGTATGAGTGTCAACTTTTAGAAAGTAATTATCTTTAGCTACCAAGATGTCAAAGCTTGTAACTCCCACTGAATTAAAGATCATTACAATAATTCCTTACTCAGTAATAAGTACACAATACTCCCACTGAATTTGACAACATTATAAGTGTTTCATATCTAGTGAAAGAAAATGGTGTGCTTTTAACTTTCCAACACCTTTTAATCCATACGTAACAATTACTTATGCATTAAAGTGTGCATTCTACTCCGTTAATGATGGAATAACCATCAATGCAATTAACTTGAAAAATTGGGCATGCAATTTCTTCCTTAACAGGTCTACCATCCCACAATGTATGTAGAACCTATAAATGGTCAAAACAAAAACAACTAGATAAATATACTAGTTTATCTTTTACCATTTCGCGGTAATTAGTCCAGCTTCTAACTTTAATAACTCATAAAATTCTAGTTAACCAAATATCATATTTGTTACTAAGAATTTAATCACCAAATCAGGGTGATAAAATCTTTATAGAAAATGAGCAATTCTTAACTATTAAAGTTTGCCATGAGTTATATATTAGAATTTAGACATATCTAATATTCCTATTATCTTTTGTCATTCATGAAAAGGAATAGGATTGTGTCTCACTCTTCTTTCATAGAAAGGAGACTTCCTTTGTCTTATAAGTAAATTTTTCTTAATCAAACATATGTTTGAAAACAGAACGAGATCAATTTACCAAAGTCCAAATGTTGTTTACGGTTTTATTGTTGCATTAATACATTAAATGAATTAACAAAATTCAATTTTAGTATTTTCGATAATAAAATCTTTAAGAAAATAAAATACCCATTGGTAAATATTCATATAAACCATAGTATTTTCTTAAAGCTATGATCCTTAATTGACATAGTACCATTACATCAGTTGATCTGCTAGTAATGATAGTATTCAACAAGGTAATCGTCGAACAATAATTGCCAATATCATATTGCAATTCCTAGATCATTATGGGATTTACATTCACAAAAACCTTTGCAATGTAAGCATGTTTCATCCCCATCTTAATGCCTTGAGTCCAAGCTCTCACTTCCTACTCAATTTAAGTCGTCTAATTTAAAATCTGCAAACTTTCATAATTCCATTACATTCAGTTGATCTGCTAGTAATGAAATTACAAAGTTCACCTCTCCATTGAGATCTAGCCAAGTTCCCACATGACGTAAATCACAATTTCAAGTGTTCTTTAATTAGATGGCATTCGACTTAATTTTTAAGGGTAGTAATTTTGACGTGTGATCAAAATAATGTATGAAGAAGCATTCATACAACTTCATAACATTGGTTTTTACAAAAAAATTTTATTACCAATTCACTAAGATCAAATTAACAAAATTTTGATTGAGGTATTGGGTTCACCAATTAAAGAATTACTAACAATTATCGTCCACTATACCGTACTTTTAGATAAGCCCCAAAGCTTAGTGTTTCGGGTAATCATAGTGGAATTGTAGTCAATTCACCCTTAAGATGATATTGTACGTAAAATAGTGATATAGGTAAGTCTAGATCGGCGAACAAGCGGTTGTAGAGAACCGGTAGGAGCGAATCTCTTAAAAAACCCCTCTCTACAAGCACATTGAATGGCGACTTTCGGTCCGCCTTTCACACACTATTGTACAAAAACATCAATCAACTAATCTTTGTAAATTTGACTCTTAAACCAAAACAAATTTTGCCATTTATTTAGTCCATATTATTTTTTATACAAAAATTACCCTTTTTTTCGTTTATAAACATGTCTAACACAATTAAACAAAAAAACAAGTAATTTAAACAAAAAAAATAAACAACTAAATAAAACATATATATCATAACCATTAAATATATATAAAACATGTAGCCACATGCAAACTTAATTCGTTAATCCTATTAAAAAATCAATTCTAGGTTTTAATTAACACATAATTGATTACTTAATATTGGAGTCTTTCCCAATTCGACATCTATCAATTAGTTTACATGTAAAATCTTAACAATTAAAAATATATCTTTGAATCTGTAATATCTTGCTAAAAACCCAATTATTAACAAACACTAAACATGAAGTAGTTATGTATTACTGTTCATACACCCATTTTTAGGCAAAATTTTAAACTTTTGTTTACACTATGCAACTCTAAATCATTATGTGCTATGTGATTCACACTTACCTTGAATGAGCTCACACGCAAACCACAATGACCTGGACAAGGCACAACACAACTATGGATCAGTTTTGATCACAAGTGCAACACTTTGCACTCACAACTACCACATATGAGATTTTTCACCTCAGTGGACCCCACAATACAAGTACGAATTACAACACACATTTATGGGACCCACATCCCTCCTGGTGGACTCCACAACTTCTACGTAACTGGAATACACCTCTGTGGGCCCCACAACATGAAAATATATATAATATTCACTGTAGGACCCATATTGTTCACAAGTGGGCCCCACATGACCAGATTTGGTCACATGACTCTTATTGGGCCTACACGACCCAATAACAACTACACTAGCCCAATAACTACTACACGGATCATATTTAAACTACAATTAGGCCTAAGGAACCCCTAAGCCCACTAACGGCCCAATCCAACACAAATGAAATTTTATGAATTCGAATGACTTTACACGTTTGGTTTGGCCTTCGTATTCGCGATTCCTACACACAACCTATGGAATAAAATGCATCATGTCATTCCTTGCAACCAAAAGAATCGGGATCAACAATTATCTCATCAAAATACGTACAAATGAACAGTAAACGAGAGGCAATCCATATCGAGGTCACACGTTTTCTCAAACGTACCCAACTTTAGTCACAATGTACTAAACACGTTCCTATTGATTCTCATGAGTTCTAAGCACTCTCAAATGAGTTCCTAAGTGTTTCTAAGTGATTCATCACTCACCAAACTCACAATCGTGCCCTAACTTAATTTATTGTCTCGATATATATTCATAACGTACACACAAGAACTCAAAACATGCACAAGCTTATTTGAGACCCTCCAAGGCATATGGAAATCCATTTTTACTCATCCTAAGCTAATTGAGCTAAGCCAAACACTACCATAAGCTTCCAAGGACTCGCAACACCCTATTCGACACATACTTAATTTCTTTTGGTCACGTTTGATCCTATTTGGACTCCTAAGCATACCACAACCTTCACAAACCCTCCTAAGGACTTCTTTAACCATCTGATGGTGTCTCAACATCACCACAACCTCATTTGAACATGACTCGATCACAAAGTGACCACTTGGTCACGTTAGCATATCAAACGGACCCTTTGTTATTTTTGCAACCAAATACACCCTCAAACGCTTTCAAACTAAACCAATTGACCTCACAAGAACCAAGGAACCTCAACATCACTCTTGTTTACTCGTTATACATGGAACTTGAAATAAAATCAACTTCTAGAACCCCTTTGCCTCGTCACCACATGAACCGCCCCTAAACACACTTGGAACCCTCAACTTGTGTCCAATCAACCTATCCTACTCTCACGCTACTCGTTATCTCACTGCCATATTCTCCTTGTCTCTCCAAGTTGTCCCTATCCTCAGATATACACTCCCATGCAAAACCATTTCACGTATACACTCTCAAAACACACACAAACTCTCTTTTGTTTACTGCCTTGTACCGAAAAGAAAGCAAAGAAGTTCAAGCTCCTCCCAAGCTCTCACAAGCTCACCACAAGCATCTCTCATGACCTTGGTATCCTAGGAATCAAGCCACAAGCCCGCAAGTCCCTATCTTGCTTCCACAGTGTTGAAACTCCCACCTTTGAAGGTGTAGTAAGTGTTTTCAAACACTTAGTTTATTTTGTAACTCATTTCTATGTTTTCCTATTCGATTACAACACCAACACTTTGGGCAATTTCCCCCCATGTCTCATCAGCATTGTGCCTCACAAAAATACTCACTCACATCTCAGAATACGTATAAATGAATATATGAACTCTTTATAAGCTTAACATAATCCCAAGACCTTAAAAATCACACGTTCACAAGTTCACTTGGCCTATAATGAAAAACTGCTAATATTTTCTAAGTGTTAGAAATGATTTTCTCACTATACTTTGGTCTCGTTATTTAATATTCCTACGTATAACATGTACATATTTTTGCACCAACTAATTATTTGGAACCTAAACAAATGAGCTACACAAAGCTCACACTCTCACAAGCTTGTTTAAGTATCTCACAAGCTCACTTTGTGGCTGCTTTGCTCGTTCACAGAAACAACCAAACACCCTTAATGGGCTAAAGCCCATCAAACTCACAAGTGGTTGTGGCCTGTTCCACGGCCCAACACCACTCACCCTCATTTTGGCAAGGCTCAACATGAGCCTAAGAACCACCAAACCCAGTTGGAAGCCCACTGGACCCACCGAAGACCCAATGGGCCTTAACGAATCCCTTTAGGCCTATTTAACACTTAAATAAATTCGAAATAAGCTATAAGCTCTAATAAGCTACTGATAAGCTATTACAACATTTTCTAAGCTTCTGGGAACTTGAAAACTATTTGAAATAAGGTCATAAGCTAAAATGTTGTTTTGGACTAAAAATGCAAAAGATACAAAGTTAAAGGACTAAAACTGCCAACTTTGTAAACTAAGGGTTAAAACTATAATTTTTGAAAACTAAGGTTACAAACAATAAATATAAGTTATTTTGAGTCATTTGTGTAAATTTGGAACTACAAGGACCTAAAATGAACAATTTATACTTAAAGGACTAGTTTTGCAAAGTTTCTAAAGTATAAGGACCAAAACTATAAATTCTGTAAACTTGGTTTGAAAACTGTACATTTGAAACCTTTTTGTCATTTATTGACTAATTTGATATTATAAGTACTAAAAATGTAAATATACATTTCATAAGGACTAAAGGTGTCAACTTTGAAAGTACAAGGACTAATTATGTAAATACTGGAACAAGAGTGTCAAAACTGTTATTTTGACAAAGTAAAGTTATAAATGAAATAATTATAAACTTGAGGTACTTAAATGTCATTTTTATAAACTTATGGGTTATAAATGTAAACTTTATAAAGTTTAAGGATTAAAGTTGTAATTTCACTAAACTTGATAAAATAAATATTTTAATAAGAACTAACACTGAATAAATAAATTACCGATATAATGAAAGAACACTATTACACATCTTATTGATATATCACTTTCACCAAGCTCAAGGACTGAAAACCTACACCCTGCTAGGGTGTACAACTCTATAAGTCTGGCACGACTTATCATCATCCCACATAAAGACAAGATAATATTAAGTATAATATTATTTTCAAACCTTAAGGCATTTCACCAATGCAAACCACAACACTACATGAAACTAAGGTTTCTCATATTATCCAGGTTGCGTGTTGGAGCCATTCACCAGTTGCACTTGACACACTTATTTGCCTACATACACACTCATTCGAGGTGAGTCTATAGTCCCACACTTTTTACATGTTTTACAAACTATGTGGGTGGGATACATGCTACACTATATGAACACAGTTTCGATCAAGTATTATCCACCATTGTATGCTAACTAAGTATTGCATAAGACACCCCGCCAACTTGAAAGTCCCTTCTATCATGAACCTTAGTCACTTGCGAGTGAACGCGAATAACTGTGAATAGATCTATTGGTGCTTGACAGACCCATTTGTTCTAGCCGACACTTGGTAGACAAATGCACTATTATTTGATACACTAGGAGAACTGGCAAACTCCTCCCCAAGGGCAACTTATACTGTGTTGATGCCATTACACGGCTCACAAACTTGTTTACGTTGTGTTCATGAGACTTATGGCAATAAGCATACGGAACAAACTACTATACACCTGTGAAATACTTGATTGTGTTCATCTGATTTTAACTATATACGCTATAGATTCACTCAACAATTTTGTTGACTTTTTAGCATGTATCTGAGGTAACTGAAGCAAGTTCAGGAGGCATGGAGTGGGCATATGACCTTGTGTCGGTGGTGTAACATTAATAAACAGTCATTTTCAAAACATCAATGTGATATAATAACTATTGAACATCCTTGCATTTGAATTCAATAATATGAACTTAAAAACATCTCTTTGAATCTTTTTCTATAATTATGACTGTGATCCTCTACGTAACACCCAGATTAAGACTTCCGCTGCTAAACAAATTTTTGGGGGTGTTACAAATTGGCATCAGAGCCCTGGTGTGACATTTTGTAAATTTCATGTCACTAATCTTAATATTTTTATTTAACTATTCTATTTTTTTTATTTAACTTCGTCGGAAGTTATTCGCGTACGTCATGACACGTTCAATTAATCCAACCGCGACTAGACTATGTCCTATCTACATTTCTTATGCATCATTGTTTCCTTACAATCCTCTTTTAAAAGTCCTAAATTATTTTTTTTTTCATTTTTACGTTAACCTTGCACCGTTACATTTTACTCGGTTTAAAATTACATTTTATGGTTTTAACAACGTGAGTCAACCCTAGACTACGAAAATGACATGTTTTATTCATTTTAACCTATTTTCATGTTTACAAATGAGTTTTATACTTGTCGTTTCATTTTTAAAGTTTACATCA